>JAUZNJ010053751.1:0-29671 GCA_034780135.1 Jordanella pulchra | reverse complement strand
TTGGTCTTTATTTTGACCCATGTGTCATCCACGTATCTGAACCAGTGACTGGGTTTGGTGCCCATGTATGTATGTAGGGCTCTGCTTTCTACTTCTTAAATGTATAAGTTTGCCACTATGAGGGACACAGGAGAGCCCATTGCACACCCATGCTTCTATCTGTAGAAAGCTTGGTTAAACTGGAAGTATGTGGTGGAGAGACACAGTTCAGACAGTGAACAGATATGGTCAGTGGTCAGGTTAGTTCTATCTGGCAGAGTTTGGTCTTGAAGTAAGCGCGTCCTTACTGTAGCGACTGCCTCTGTGGTGGGGATGCAAGTAAAAATAGATGTGACATCATATGAAACCATGGTTTCATCTGTGTACAGTGTCAGTTCCTTTACTCTGTTGGAGAAGTCCTGTGAGTTTGAGATGTGATGAGGTGTGTTGCAGACGAAAGGTGCGAGGATAGAAGCAAGATGTTTAGCAATGTTGTAAGTGACAGAGTTGATGCTGCTGATGATGGGCCTGAGGGGAGCTCCTTCCTTGTGTATTTTTGGGAGACCGTAGATCCGGAGAACAGCTTCTCCTGGGTACAGCCTTTTAGGAACCTTACCCAAAAGATTCACCTCACACCTACCTCCACAGAGCCATGTGACCTAAACCACTCTGACGACCTACTTAACGGCCCATCAGAGTCACCTTTTGTTTCTTCTCTCCCCCTTACATAACTTTTGGTCACACCTACAGTATATTTATCTCTGTTTTCTCCTGCATCAGTCAGAACTGATGAAGTCTCTTGGATGAGAGGAGAAACGTCTTCTAGAAAACTACACGTCCAGTTGCCTAAACTGAACTTTCCTAGCTTGTGAAGCATCCTTAACCTCATCAAAAAGACAAACTAAAACCTCTCAGCATATTTATATCCATACATTTTAATCTAATGTCATACTGTTGTTTATTCTGTACATCTGTCATGTTGCTCTTCCTATACAACTTTTATCTATTCATTCCAAATTTTATATTCCCAAATTTACTTATTTCAGCTTTATGTTTACTTGTCTTTGTTACACCTTACTACCAAAAATATTAGGTGAATTTTGTTCCGTGATTGCTTGAAGTGAAGAACAGGTTTTATAAATGGGCCTTTGAAAAAATATGTAACCCAGAAATAAAACTTTGAACTTCTTAATCAAAAAAAAGCTTTAACAGTAACTTTGCTTGTTTTCCCAAATTTCTTTTTTCTTTTCTATTGTTTAGTCATTTTCTAATTTTATTTCCTCAATTTTTATTTTTTCAAAATTCTCCATTTCTCATTAAGTTTCACAAATTGCATTCTTTTCAAATTGTGTCTCATGCTCTCTTCACCTCTAGGAGCTGGCTTTCCTCTGAGTTGGCAACAAAGACACATTTCTATTGTTCTGTATGGACGATAGGTTCAACATTTTTATTGGTCAAAAGCAAATCTTTGTGTTGGGTTTGAAGTGAAATGAATGGGATTTAATTTATACAACTCAATCTGAAAAAGTAAAGACAGAAAAATAAAATATGAAAATCTAAATCTGTAATTAAGATGTGTATATATATATATATATGTGTGTTTGTGTGTATGTAAAAATAGAAAAAAAACAGCAGAGTTTGCGTCAAAACCTTTTTTTTTTTCTTTTTTTAAAGATTTTTTTCTAGATTGTTTACAAAACCTGCTCTTTGCTCGGAACGATAATGGAACACAATTCATTCACTCCCTATAAAGCAAATTCCTTCTGATACTTCTGATTCTGAAAATACTCTGAAGCGGTCATAAAGCAGTCGATTAAGCTTAATTAAACATTTTTTTTTTTTGCTAAACTCTAACAAAATGTATCAAATAAAACTAAAGTGACTAAAGTAAGGTGGCAGAGTTGTGGCTAAAAATAAACAAAACCCATTCAATTCATCCTTTTGAGAGAAACTTTAGTTTTTGCAGTTCACAAGTTATAGGAAGCTTTTATGACAAGCAGCAGACTGCAGGCTAGCGACTGCAGCTAAAACCCTTAAAAAATAACAAGCTAATGTTGGCAAGTTGGACCCAATGAGTCTCTGTACAACATGTCGTATTCCTGCTTGGTTAAAAATACATAAATGTAGAGGTTTTAGTCTATATTTTTACCTTAACAACAAAAGTCACACTAAATCAATGTTTAAGGTCTATATTTTTATGATATGAAAGTGGAATATTTTCCACTTCCACAGTACCAATACTGTTAACTATTTCTCATAAAATTCATGTTCTCATGCAAATACAAAAGCATTTTCACTGTAGCTTATCCTACCAAGGATATCTCTCACCAGTTAGTTGTTGTCTGGAGAATATATGATGCCTTATTAGATTGTCTGCCTGGCAGTGCTTTGCATCATCTTACTGTTTAGTAACAAGGTAAAGAGGAATTACCCTGTAAAAAGGAAACAGAGAGCTCTTTGGTATCTCAGACAGCAAAGGTGTGATGTTCCTTTTTAGAATCAGACTCTGCATCAGTAGACTTGTATCTCTTTTCTTTTTAGTCAGAGGTTTTTTATGTTTAATCTTTGATTTAGAAGTGTGGTTTTTCTTCATGTTATTTGTGTATTTTTTATGTCTCAAAAGAATAGCTTACCTCTTGCATTAGGCTTTGAAACTTTGAAATCCTGTGTTCATAAATTCGCTTCTGTCGGACTGGGTTTCAGAATAGAATGATGTGGTTAAAAAAACAAACAAAAAACAAAGATCATTGTCCACAGTGCATCTTGTTAAGCAAAGATAATGTCTTGCAAAAGTATTCACACCCCTTTGATATTTGTACATGTTTTAAAATACAAC
This sequence comes from Jordanella pulchra, assembly GCA_034780135.1. Lineage (NCBI taxonomy): Eukaryota > Metazoa > Chordata > Actinopteri > Cyprinodontiformes > Cyprinodontidae > Jordanella > Jordanella pulchra. Next base: position 26,856 of record JAUZNJ010053751.1, on the reverse strand, counting down.
CCAAACCTCCTGTGGGTTTTTTTGGGGGATAGACAAGCGTAAAGCTCTCTACCATGTAATCATTGTGAGTTAACTTTGTTTCTTCATTAGTGCTGCAAGTCTCTCTGGGTGTGTCTCTGCCAGCTTGAAACAATTAATGACGGTTTAGCCACTTCTTCTTTGCAAAGAGATCCAGTTTTGTCAGACGACATGGGTGTTGTCTGTAATCGTGGTAACGAGTCTTGCCACAGTTGGATTGATTTCTGGGCTTTGACTAGACCATTCAAACACATAAAGGTACATTATTTGCATAGTAGCCTTGTCTGTATGTTTAACTCGTGATTGACTTACCCTCTATAAGAGAAATGATACCCACAGCATGATGCTGCTGCCAATGCTTAACTGGGGATTCTCTTTGATTCTTGGTGTTTTTTTTGACATTGGTTAGTTTAATTTGTTATTTATTTGTCAGGGACCATGCTCAAGAAGACGAGATACTTTAAAGCAGATTTGGCGAAAGCTGCTTTCCCTCTGCAAGTTTGCACGAAAAGAAAACTCTTTAAATGTTCTCTGTCAAACCTTTAAGGCCTGTACCGGAATAGCTTGAGGTTGAAAAACATTTTAACTTCCTTTACTAGAAGGCACCTAAATGTGTGATTAGTTTAGCAGTGCACTAAACTATGTACTATATGGGGTGTACAGAGAAGTTTATTAATAAGATTGGAGCGATCCATTTATTTGGGTAGTTGTTTTGTTTAGTATGTATAAAAGCTTAGAATGCAAAGAACAGTGTGGCTTCAAGATAGTCCAACAGCACAGGAAATAGAAATAAAAGGCAGATTTTAGTTGGCAGATTTCCTCTGGCTTTTCTGGTAGTGGTTAAAGTTTCAGTTGGTTACAGAGGGGAACGTTACCCGGGGAATTTTTTCTCGGTCATGGTATTTTATCAATTTTATTTTATTTTTTCAATAGCAGAACAGATGAAACTTTCCTTTGAGTCATGATGTGGTTTGGTTGTTGGCGTTTCAGCAGGCACACCTCTCTGCCCACTCTCTGAAAGAATTTACAGTCAGCCAAAACATGCTTCTTGTCACTTTCGTACGGGACGCTCAAACAAAGAATGTTTCACTTCATTATTCTTGCTTACGGGGACAAAATGAATGTGACCTGATCTGACCTCAGCTCACATTCAGCAGCGATGTCCTGTTTTAGAGCAACACAGATATGACCCCATTTAGAGCTACAGTGCTTTAAACTGAATCTTGGTGCTAAAACGATAGATGATGCTGTTATTTAGGTGAGCAGAGGATTGCTCGTGTATCTGTATTTTTTTATAAAGGGTGACAGTTAATATATTGGTAAACTGGCAAATGTAGGAAGGATGCTTGAGAGTTTCACCCTCGTTCATAGGAAAAGTAGAGGAGACTGGGACAAGTTATGTAATTGAGCTACCCAGATATAATTACATTGTTTGTTTGGTATTACAAATAAAGTACAATGACATCAACAAATTAAAATAAAAAATATCACATGTATATAAAATCAACAGTTTCAAAGGACTTTTCAGCAAAATATTTTACAGACTTTACAGATGTCAAAAGCCCAAGTGTTTTGTGCTCATGTTCCTTAATCTTGAAATATATGAAATTATTCTTGTATATTTAACATGTGTGATGGGTTAGAAATCGGGTCTCCATTTTTACAAGAAAGACTTAACAATTATAGGTATTACTTGAAAACTTTTAGATTACTGAAGTCTTGAGTTACAGGAAGTCAACTATTTGGGTTGTTTTTGCAGGGGAAAGGGACACTTGGGTGTCTTAAATACAAAACATAACGTCGGCCAGGAGTTTTCAAACTCAATGGAAAATAGTGGAAATAGTTCCTGTTTTGTTATAAAACTCCAAAAGTTTAATTTTCTTGTAGTTTTAAATATTTTTCTCTTCTAAAACCAATCAGCAGTTAAAAAAGGTGTTTATTGTGAAAATAAACTGTACTAAACTCCACTACTTCCAATCACTATCCTAATTTCTTCGGATGTATTGTGACTCATTTACCAAATGTTCAGAATATGTATTTTTTTAACCCCATTTATTAGTTATTAGTCTTTTAATTTTGGTTCTTTGTAAAGAATCGTGATAACTCTAATACAGGATTAGCTTAGTTTTGCTAGCAGCCATGATTTTTATTAAAAAAAAAAAAAAAAAAAAAACTCTCCTTAAAACTGCATAACTTTTTCAAATATTTCTAAAATACTCCTTGATTCACTGCTAAACATTTTTAGTAAAGCCGCATTTTGCTTCAAGACTCGACACAGAAAAGTGTTAGCTGAGAAACTAGCTAACGTTAGCTTGTTATTATCTCTTTGTTTTTCATGATCTAATTATTCGGCTCTTTTTTTGTTTGTGGTTCTGATGAAATGTGTGGGGGGGAAAAACCCACAGAAACTTTTTTTTTTTCTTTTTCTCTCTCTTCACACATGAAGCATTGGGCTTTAAATACTTAAATATTAACCAGAGGTATAGCAGTTTACCATCTTACCAACATTATCTAGCTAAAACAGCTAAAACATGCCTTAAAATTAGGAAAATGGCCTTAATTTGACAGGAAAATATGATCATGGAATGTGTTTTTTTGCCCTTAAATCAAGATAATTGGATATTATATACTTAGGATACATTTTTTTTATTACTTTAAAGTGGAAATCATTGGGTGGGGGGTAAGGATTTTCACACTTGTCCTTCATTTCCCTATTTTTCTGACCAGAAAAACTTGGAAGTTCAATAAATTGTTTAATGAAGTTAGTATTCAGGCCAGAGAACATATGTAAGAACCCTTCCTTACTCTTATAGGAGGTAGTTGCGCAGCGATTAAACTTGCTCTGTTTTTCCACGTTTTGCACAGGAAGAACATTGAAGACGCACCGCCTCCAACCTTTATTTCCTGTGTAAATAATCACCAGTTCACTTGTAAATGTTTTGCTAATTTGTCAGATTTTTGTATTCCATTTTTTTAATTTATTTTCATATTTTATTTTTCAAGTTTAAGTTTTAATTTTATTTTTTTATTATATTTTCTCTTTTAGTTTAATCCAATTCCTGTTTTTCAGATTGAGTTTTTACGTACTTCATTCTTATCAAATTACGTTTAAAAGAGCTTATTCTGTTTAAGTGGTGCATTTTGTACTGTTATGAACTATAATAAAAGCAAGGAACAGGTTTTTAAATGGAAATGTTCAAAAAAAGACACATTTTTTAAATTGAAATGTAAAAAAAAAAAAGGGCTTTGTATTTTTGATGTTCAGATCAAGTTTTCCAAATTGCATTCTATTGAAATGTTATTTTACTGATTATCTTCACTTCCGGACCATTAAGAGAAAAAAAATAAAGAATCAAGAAAATTAATTAAAAAATCAGAAATTTGTAAAACTTGTATTTCTTTTAAAGACTTAAAAGAGTAACATTTGAAAATATAAAATCTGTATGCACATTAAAAAAAAAAAAAAACAAGTCCAAAAATACATTTGGGGGGATCTCAAAAACAAAACAACAGTAATGCAACAAATTCACTCCATATCAGCCTTGATCCCCAAATTCTAGGAAAAACTAATCTGTATTTATATTAAATGAGAAAAAATACCTACTGCAAGTAAAATAATGTCATTCCTTCTGAAACGGTCTGTACTTGTAACTCATGTCATCAAACTTCTATTTCAGATGGTATCGACTCAACTCTAAGACAGGAAAGAAGGAGAAGGAGAGAGGAGACATCCAGGTCACCATCCAGTTCACCAGAAACAACCTGACAGCCAGCATGTATGACCTGGTCATGAAGGACAAGGGAGCCTCCACCTTCAGCAAACTAAAGGAGCGCATGAGGGGAAAGAGGAGATCTAGTGATGAAGACTCTTCTTCGGCTGTGGTGCAAGGTGGATACAGCTCCCTGCACAGGATGCGCCATAGACTGCCGAGTGACGGTGGAGGAGAGGAGGACTACGAGGACGACGAGGGGGGTGAAGTCCGGCGGAGCAAGATGAGGACCTTCTTTTTGCGAGGGAAGTTAAGGAAGTCATCAGACACCCGCTCCAGCACCTCTCTGGGCTCTGAGAGCAGCGAGTCGTCGTCGCGGGGCGGGAGCCTCAGTCCGACCGCCGGTATCAGTGTGGTGGTGTCGGACCTTTCCAACTCCCCCAGCAACAGCAGCAACTTAACTGCAGACAACAGTCCAGGTGAATCTGACAGGAAGTTTGTTTGATGTTATAACTTGGGGCTGTGTATCATATTGTTATATTCTTCTATTTATGCATTTGTTTCAGTCATGTTGAAAAGTGTTTTTAAATAATGAAGGTTTTTATAAAAGAAACAAATATTTGAACATAAATATGATTAGATATCATCTTTGTTATAAAAATCTTCACATGATCTTATTATTTTATGGTTATTTTGCAGTTTCTGTGTTTCTGTTTTACACATATCACAAGTATATTCTTTTTTTTAAATTGAAAATGAGATCAGCAGCCCACCAAAAACTGTCCTTTATTTGGTTTTATTAAAAGCAATATATATATCCAAAAACATGTTTGGCTAAACAGTAACCAAACCCTTTCATCAAATTGATAGCCAGCTTTATACATGCTTCCACTGATATTTTGAATACATTTTTCATCATGGAGCACCAAATAGTTGGCCTTTGAAGGCCTGCTTGCCATCCCCCTAATCTTCAGCTCCTGCCACAGATTACCAAAATAATTGCTGATTATATAAATGATCGATTAATTAAAATATGATTAATAATTTTAGCTGTAGTTTTAAGGGCATCACATACATTTCAGAATGGTTGGGGTTGAGATCTTTAGCATCTGCCTTTGAAAGGATTCATGATGAACCTACAACAACAAGAAAACTAACCTTATGTGATTAAATGAATGGTTTTAACAAGGGGTGCCGCGATCCAACTTTATTACTTCATTTTCATCATGTAATAAAAAAAAAATATTTTTCACCTGCACTGAAGAGTGTTTGGCTATTCTTTTTATTTATAACTTTCATCTCCCTGTTGCAGAACACACAGCAAACACGTCTCCCAAGTCATCCTCTCTCAGATGTGATTTTGGCGATGAAGCTGGTGAAATCACCATTGCAGTGCCGACTGTTTGCGTTAACGGAAGCCATGTGTACAAAATCCAGGCCCAGGATCGCGGCTCAGGAAAATCAGCAGGTTCTTTAGGCCTGGGACTGTTGCAGAAGTCCATGCCCCACTCTGTTTCTCTACAGAACCTCAGCACAAGGCCCTTCACGGACCTCCCCAAAGGCCCCGTCGGAGACGGGCGTCGTTGGTCTTTCGACAGGGCTGGCGAGGAGGAGAAGGCAGCCATTGCAGCAGCCCTGGAGAAAAGTGGCCCTATGCTGGGGGAAGAAGAGGAGCGGCCAGAACAGGCATCACTGCCAAAAGCTTCTAAGGCGGAGTCGGAGAATCAGGTGAAAAAGCAGAGGAAGAACTTGTTCTCACATGGGCGGAGTGAGTCTGCAGGGAAGGGTCACAGTCAGTCCAAGGACGAGTCTGAACAGACCTCGGCTGCCACCGAGGAGAGACACAGAGCCTGGTTCGGATCAAAGGACTCGCACAACAAACCCAGGTGAGATGCTCACTGTTCACACATGACATGTCAGGACTTCTTTAGATACAAAGTAAACTGAACCTGATTACTAATGTTAGGAACAAATAAAAAAATGCATTTTTTAATCATCTGTAGCTGTATTCTATTGAAGGATAGAAACAAAGACGTTGTTTTTGGTCATGAGATCAGGGTTGACACAATTCAGATGTTTCATCCTCTGAAAACTGAAATTAAAGGCAACACATGCCATGAGAAAAGTCTATAGGATGCATTAAAGTAGAGAAATTAAAAGAAATATGTAGTGCTAAGTTATATCAAAGTTGTTCATTTAGTTTGAGCTCTTTTTTTGTTTAAATAAAAAAACAAAATAGCCGATAACAAGCAACCTGTAACTTAACCTCTGCTTCCAAACCTCCAAAAATACCCACATAAACCTTCCCATTTGTTTGCTTACATAATAAACAAGTCAATCGGTGCGTGTGGTGACCTTTTGATAGAGCACGTCCCGTCAAACCTGTTTCATATGTCAAACTGATTACCTGATCTGCTGAACGCATATTCAGAGCCTTTCTGAGAAGGATGAACCTGTTCCTCAAACAGCTGAATTAGTCTTTTAAGGCCACAATCATAGTAGGTGTTGCTTTATTTAGTACACCTTTTCTTGATGGGTGGGGTGCCTTGCAAAACAGTTTTCACATCAATTTTCTTCTCATTGTTTAAGAATTCTCTTTGGCATTTCTTTTGTGATAAGCAAAGAAAAGTAGAACTGTGAAGTGAAAAGAAAAGTGATTCTTTTCCTAACTCACTTTATTAAACCTCAATACAACCAGCAGCCCTTCAACTCATCCTGATATGATGGGAGGTGGTGGCTAGGGCTGAGCTAGGTCTGTCCTGCATGAATTAAATCGGCTGCTTTTTCTTAAAGGGACAAGGTCATGTTTTTTGATTTTTAAAATTTATACGCCAGTAAATCACTAATGCTGCATACAATGTATCTATAACAAAGTACGGCACCCAGCTACCGTAGTATTTGTGGTTTTTGTCTTTCAACCTTTGTTTCTGCTCAGTTTGTTAGTAAATGTAGCCTTTCTATATATGTTTACCATAAGAACATCATGTGAGCAGGATTAGGTCATTGCATGTGTAGAATTGGTCAACAAGGTGAAGCAATGGAGGCGAGGGGATGTGAAACTCTCAATGTGGTTGTGAAAAAAGAAAAAAAAAGTCAAAGATTAAGAGTAAAAAAGGCGCAGGAGGATGTGGCAGTAAATTGCTTAAAGTTGGTTTATCTCCACAAGAGGTTGGATAGTAACAAGTTATGTTTACTTTTAGTGCTTTTAGGAGTAATTGGACTTTACTTTACCTGTTGCTTTTATTTGATTAATACTCTTGTGAGAGTAAGATTTCTGGTTCCTCTGTTCACCATGAGTAGAGCGGTTCTGAGATCAGGTCAAAAGACAGAGAATTATCATTTCCTAACTTGTATTACCAACTGTAACAACTGGTTTTATAACATTTAAGAAAATGAATTTAAAGTAGTTCTTTGTTACACATTATTTTGTTGTCATGTTATTCATATTATATTATATTTATTATTATATATTATTATAATTTTCTTAATTGTTTTACTCTTTATAATATCAAAATTTGCAAAAACAATCTGTCTCATTACATCATTTTAAACATTAATTCAGATGTTATGAGTCAACAGATTCTACTTTCTGCGTTTGTTTAAGTGAAAAAAGAAGTAGGGCTACTTTAGTTGAGTAAAATTTCGACTTCTGGCTGCCAGGATGAAAAAGAGGTCTCCAGCTAGCATGTAGGTCGATAGATCCTTGCGAGTAGAAGTAAGAAGTTTTCTACATAACAGTCACCATGAAGTCCTGCAACAATGGACTCTGACAAGCTCTGAGAGTCGTGAAGCGATGACACCCTGGAGATAAACATCCATAAAGTAAAAATTTAAATCTATCCGATTGGTGTCTGCATCCCGCTATGAGGAGGCTTTTCCTGAGCAGTGATAGGGAAGCTAGTCTGAGTTAATTGGTGAAAGGATGAAGGTTAAATAAAGGACAAGAAAATGCACAAAACACATTTTTTTTTTGTATTTTGCTGAAGATTTTAAAAACTCTCCACCCCTTCCTTTTCCACTTTGCACTCATGTTCTGCTTTGCGTTCCTCTATAACACAACATCACCCTGAAATATGTGGCTCTAACAAACTCTGTCTTCTACAGACAAAAGTGGGACAAACACCTGATGTCAAATACAAAATGAGTTCAGAGCATTGTTGTGGTTTACTTCCTGTGTATCAGTGTTACAGATAAAGCCTCTGGTTACAGCAGCAAGTCTGCAATGCAGATGGAGGAGTGGAGTCGCTCTTATAGCTTTAACCTTGTACAGCCCATATTACCTCTATGGAATAATATACGTTTGGTCCAGAAACATGATCTGGACGAATCACTGCTGTCTTTCAGACTGCTAAAGGGTGGACGTTCATTTGTTTGTAAGGAGGAGGAGCAGGGCAAAGGTGGGCCTTTCCTCCTGTAACATGTACTGTGAGCAAAAATTTATCTTTAATTAGTTCATTTGCTTTTGTTGTTGTTTTTAAGTGATCCTGAGCTGCAACTTGTTTTTTTTTTTACCCAATAATCTTTAAACCAGATGTCAGTTAGCTCTTCCCTAAATATTGCCAAAGTATTTATGCCACACTTTGTCTTGTTATTTAAGGTTTAATGGATTTTTTCAAGGGATTTTTTGTGATAGAGTAACAGGCAATGACACATACATGTGAAGGATGAACGGTTCTAAAAATTGAGAAAATCTGAAATGCGTGCGCCTTTGAATGTAGCCCTCATTTAGTTGAAAACCGGGACTGCAAATCTATAGAGGAAAGAAGAAATCGTCACAGCATGATGCTGCCAGTGTCGTCATGGGGATGGGTGTTTGGGTAGGAGGTGTAATGTTGGATTTTCTCCCTTCATAGCATCTTGCATGTCAGCAGAAGCACACTAAACATCTTTAATAACACTTGGATTGCATTAGCCAATATTTTTGTCTTTTTTCTTGTATCGTATCGGCCAGTACCTACATGCTGATGCATTAATGCATCCAGCAGCCATGACTCGGAATCTGTGAAGCATACGCATCTGTAGTCCCTCCATCCGCTATCCATTGTTAATGTCCGGTTGGATTTGTTTGTTTCTTGTATAATTTTAGATTCTTGTAAGATTTGTTATCGTTGTATCATTTTTATGATGTAGATGGAGGAAGAAAAATCAGTATCACCCTTAAGAAAATCAGCAGGACGTCTTGAGGATTACCTGAACTGACGTCAAAATAATTAGCTTTAAAAAAAACAGACCCGGTCCTGCTTTACTTAACATCACTAAAAGCTTGAATGCTAATTTTTTTTCTTGTCCTGATGATTTTATTTAGTGATACTAGAATAAAGCGGGCTGAGTAAATATCCAAACTACAGTGAAACAACTTGCAAAGCTTGTTTTTTAAGGAGGGTTAAAACTTTCCTTCTTTTGTGTTGGTCTGTGTCATAAAATCTAAAAGCTAAAGTCATTAGTTTTGCAGGGCACTCTTATTCTTCAAAAAAATGTATATAAATATAAGCTCCTTATGCTGATTGTGGTGAAGTCGCACATCTCTCTGCAAATTCTCCTTAGATGCTGAGTGTGGCGATCTATACTCACTGCACCCATCCACCATAGTGCAAAACAAAGCACCATGGCTCAGTTCAAATAAATTTAGCTCCAAAAAAATGTCCAACTTCTTTTGAGGTGTTGTTTATGTATTAGTACCTGTTAAAGGACTGACAGTTGGAGCATTAACACAGTCTTATGAGTTCTTACACTTTAATTAACTAGTTTAAGATGCAGAAAGAAAATCTCGTTTTACTTTATACGCTGATCTCATTCCATAAAGCTGTCATCTGCTGCCTCTTTTTCATCTGCGCTTCTGCAGCTGATCATATGGAAAGAATGCTTCATTTTCAAATTACATTTGTATGTCTCACAATGTTTTCACTGCTTTGTTTAACGGCGGCAGTCATCTGTTAATGTAAAGGAAGCTTTGAAAATGTAGTTTTATGCATGACTGCTAAGCAACAAGATGACTAAAGATCTCTGCTCTCTTGGTTATTATGCTCTTGTAGATTTTCTCTTTGAGGGTGGAACCAACCTGGGAAAAGTGAATTGCTTGTAATTTGCTAATCTTTAGGAAATCCAGCATCTTTTCACAATACATTTTACTTTCTAAGTATGGCTACTGGTGTAGAGGTAGAGTGCATGACCTATATAGTGGCTGCTGCAGGTTTGAGTCCTGGCCCTGCTGACCTATGCTGAATGTCTTCCTCCTTTTTTAACCCACCTTCCTCTCTGCATACTTTCAAAATAACAAAGAATAAAGGCAAATAGAACCTAAAATAATATCTTTAAAAACAATAAAGTTGCGGATCGTAATGTTAGAAAAGCATCTTGACGCCAATAGCTGTTCACTTTGGGAGTTAAATTCTGACTTCATATCCAAAATCTATCTTTGTCATCAACTGACAGTTTTATAAAAACAATAATGGACATACACTAAAAAATGCTCAACTGTAGCTTCTGTGTTTAGCTATCGACAAGAGTTCATTCAAGCCTCACTTTCCACAATATAAGCAGGGAAGCTAACGTTAGCTTAGCTCATATAAAATTTAAGAAATTAAGTTCAAAATGTAACATTTTAGAAGATATGGCTACTGCTCTCTTAACATATCAATAACTGTTAATCTAAGTTATTTGATTATGATTTTACTTAACCAACTTTTAAATCTTCAGCTTCTCTCAACAGCTGTTAGCCTGAAGATGCTTTGCTAATGTTACTAGCCGCAATTGCGAAGAAAAAGGGCTGCCAAATTTTCAACAAACGCTGGCGTGAGATTTTGAAAGATGTTGGACAGGCAGTCAGCGCGGTTTCCTCATAGGGTTAAATTGCAAGGCAATAAGGACAGGCACACTTATAGGTTGTTGGTAAAATAGAGAAGCATATTGTGTAGCACAGTAAAGATTGATGAATAACAATAGGTTTTCTGCGGTTATGTAGGAAATTTTCCACACAACATACATTGTTTTCTATATTCTGGGGATTTTCAGTGGATTTTAAAAGAAAGTAAATTAAAGTATGCCCCTATTGAAAGACTTACAACTTAAAAGTATAATAAAGAAATAATATCAAATTTCTGTTTATAAATTATTTATCCATGCAGTTTAACTGAAAAAATAATAGGGTATGAATGTAGTTATTTCTGGATTAGTGGCACTAATGCAGGAACTAGTGTTAGTCCAATCCCCTGTGAACCACACTGTATAAATAAATATAAATATTTTCCCCTAATTGTCCCGGAGAGGGGAAATTTGTTTTCTGCTTTTAAATCATTGCTTAGGGAACAGTGTGCTGCCGACACTCTGTGGCGTACGGGAAGCAATCTGTGGCTAAGGGTCTTGCTCAGGCACCCAGTGACCAATTTTTAAACCGCTGACCTATGGTGCTTCTCCAAAACGCACACGCCAGCCTCTCAAACCTCTAGGCCACCACTTTCAATAAATGAATATTTGATATTAGGCTAAAAAGTAAATATATGAACCCTGTGCTACACAATATGCTTCTCTATTTCAATTTTTTGAAAACCTACAACCTATAACTGTGCAGTTTACTCTCTGGTTGGGTCCACACTCAAAGGGACAAAAGTTGACATGAGCAACAGAAACAGGCACATAAATAACGAGAGCAGAGAAGGAGCGTGGACTGATGGTTTCGATTTATTGGAGGACTAAAGGTATCAAATCTGAATGTATAAAACGTTCAAAATGCTTGTAGAAGATAGTTCATGCACATATGTTTTAAATTAAATTGTTCATATAAGTATTTATTTTGCATATGCACGTCTGTCAGAATTCTGAATTCTTTAGATCTTAGCATTTTGTTGCTTTATTTATGTAAAGAAGTTGTTATCAAGAGAACATTTTAGTTAGTTTGATTTAATAATCTTCTAGAAGTTATCATTTAAACATTTTTTTGTGTTTTTCAAAGAAAATCAAAATGTCAAACAAACACCTCTAGCTCCTATGTGAGAACTGGGTAAAGGAATACTATGCAGAAAAATACCAGCAGTGTTTGTAAACACACCTTTAACTCTGCTTTGCTGCCACCTAATGCTGCTTTCTGTGTAGCAAAAACTCAAGAATTTTTTAGCTTTATGTGAAATAAAAAAATCTGAACATTTATAAACCAGCTTGTCTATAAGTTTTCTTATGTTGTTGGAGTTGATATTAATAATAGAAGTGTCCTTTGTTTATTTTACACTGTAAATCAGAACATTAATGTGAAATAATCAGATCAGTGCAGATGAATCCCTATCTTCCTGTAGTTCAGAAATTCTCTTATCAACAGGGTCGCCTTTTTGTTTGCCATATGAAATATAGTTTTTTGCAAAAGTATTCCCACCATTTAGGCTTTTTTTATATTTAGACCAACTACAACCACACATTTAATTCGGTTGGGATCTTATGTGAAAGACCAACATCATTTGGGATATCTTTGTGAATTAGGAGAGAAATGCATAAACATGGTTTTAAAAACACTCTAAATTGTTAAAAACCACATCTCCCTTTTTATTCCAGTTCACAACTATGTACTTTATTATATAAGTTAAAAGAAATTTAAAGGTTAAAAACAGCTTTGCACTATAAACACTTCTTTTAATAATTTGTATTCAAATTATGTATTTTAAATCAAAAACTGAGTGTTTTTTTGTCCTTGAATGTGGTATTATGATTACTGTTATAATGGATGATTAGTGGTCTTAATAGGAATATAAATTTCTTTAAAGTAAAAAGATTTTCCAATGCTAAATTGATTCTCATATTAATTTCTCAAGAATTAACCAAAGATCGAGTTAAAGTTTACATTTTACACTGTCCTTAACGCCACTATTAACTACCATTAATTTATTAATTTGCTTTTGAATCTTAATTTATACTACTATCAATATGTTTCATAACTACAAAGCAATGTAATTCATGTAACCACTAAAAAACATGCTTTTAATACCAGCAGTCGAACTTGAGATCGAAGCGGACAGAAAAGAATTTTAATCTTGAGAATCAGAATCAAATCGATTCTGATTCTTCTCAATTTGAAACAATACCCAGTCCTAGTCCTTAAATCACAGATCAAACCAATCTACATCTTTTTAAAAACAACATATTTAATAGTCACACACAAATATATTAATCTAGCCCCACATTTTTAAACGATTGTGGACTTTATTTGGTTGCTCCAGTTTATGCTAAAGCAATAAACTCTGCATAGTATACCTGTGGAGTGTGACATAAACAAAATGCTTTTTGCAAGCTTGTATTGAGTATTTTAAACAAGCTGAACTAACTGAGAGGACTATATGTCCTTCTTTTCACAGCCTGGTGGTCTCCACTAAATTAGAGCAAAGCACTTACCCCCACCCAACACCTCTTCCACTTTGTCGTCACCCCTTGGGTGCCCCTGTTGATCCTACCTCTTTGGTTTCCTCACTGCACCACACTAACCCCTTTTGCTGTTCAGAGACTACACCACCCCCTTTATCCTGGTGCAACCCTTTCTACTCCCTCCTACAGCACAACCCCTTCTTTACAGATATGTTAACTGATCAGCCAATAAATTCTTCGCTGCCTCCTTTGCCTTATCTTTCCAGCTCCCGGCCCCCCATAACTGATCTCTTTCCACAGTCAACTGATTCTAACCTGAACCAAGATAACCCATCAATAGCGGACACCGCCACTGCTACGGAAACGAAAGGCAAACTTGAGAAAAGACCTCTCCCTCCGATTCCCTTGGAAAGAGAGAAACCTCTAACTGAGAAGTCACCAAACCCCTTCATGTCAGCTGATGAGCTTGAACAGGGCTCACAGTGGGACGAATCATTTGAAGCATTTGCAGCCAGGAGGCTGCATTCTCCCGAGAACCTCACCATGGAATACAGAATGCAGCAAAATGCAGTCAGTGACTACCCACTGGAACAGGACCATAATAAAGGGGAATTACAACCAGTCTCGGATGCTGACCCCACAAATGTTAACGACACTCTATATCATCAGCCTGCGGGCAGATTTTTCTCTAATGCACTGTCAGTCCCCAGCCAGATGAAGAATAATAGCACACACACTATTGACACTTTTCCGTCATTCCTTGAAACAATCCCAGAACAAAGAAGCTTTGAAAGTGATGACTCAAACTTAAATACTCCCACTAACTGTCTTGAAGTGTGTGATTTCCATGTAGCTGCAAACAACAAGACTGCTCCTAATGATTTAACTGACACTAACTTGAATGAATCTCCCTTTAACGTCACATCTGCTCAAATCAATGAGAACAGCTCTCCAGACCCCAGCTCCTCGGGCCTCGGCAGTTCGACTGAAGAAGATGGCCTCTCCTGCTTTTCATCTCAGTCTGAGAAATTTTCTGCGCTCTCTTCAGGGGAAGCTGAAGGAGACGTCCCACGCATCGAAACCTCTTCTGATTCAGCTGGAGTAAAAAATGTAAAGACCTTTGAGTTGGGAGACAGCCTTGATGCCAAGTCTGACAATTTGTCTTTACTTGAGGATGCCAATCAAACGGTTATTCAGCCTGAGGAGAGTCACGGACAAAAGGTTGGTTGGAGTTTCTTTGAGGACTCTCTTCAAACTCCACCACCTACTGTAATGGTATATGAAGAGAAAGCAGGAAGTGAACACGTGGACAATCAAACACCTAAAACTTCTTCAATGAACCCTGATCTGTTATCAACACTACAATCAACATCCCCTCTGTCTCAGCAATCATTTAATGACTTTAAAGAAGAAAGCACAGATTTGACTGTGGATCCGTCTGATGAGTTCAACACTCTTTCTGAGAACAGCACTAAACAAATGATCCCTGGATCTCCAGAGGATGAATTCTCAACATTACCAGCAGTACATGTAACAACCTCATCCCCTGAAGTCAAGCAGGATTCCTTGGATTTGTTGATTGAGAAGACTAGTTCCGAGAGGCTGGAATCTCACTCGTACACCCATGTGGATTTGGGTATTTTTGATAATTTCCTCAATATCAGTCACATTGCAAGCACTCCTGGACAAGACAACACTTTGTTGCCAGTACAGACGTCTGATCTTAGTAGCAACAGCTTACTTCATAGCCGTTATTTCAGCACTGACTCACAGGATTACATATCCTGTGACTCTCAACCACTCTCTAAATGGTCCAGCTTTTCAGAGCTAAACGAAACCCTGTACTCAGCTAACTCAACTCTTCGTGGTGATATGAGGGATGTTCAGGTAGACTCTGGTGATCTTCTAGCAATGGACCATACAAGTTTATCCCAGTCATCTAACTTTGAGATGAACCAGAACAGTACATTTGAAGAATCCCTCTTTGGGGATCAAGGCAAAGCAGTAGATTTGGAGACAAGTATCACAGGGGGGTATGGATTACAGGGATTGCTTGCCCCACTGCCAGGCATGAGGTATAATCCAAAGATTCTCAGTGAAGTAGGGGAGGAAAATCAGAATGACCTCGTCCTTAAATGTCCACAGGGACATGCTACACTACAACGCTCCCATTCCGAGGGGAGCCTCACGCCTGTCATCGACCAACAACTCCTGCCCTCTTTTGGAAGTGATCCCTGCACATTACAGGAGTCCTCCTTAGCTCAACCAGGCCCCAACTTCCCTTCTCCTAACCCCTTTGCTCCTTCTCTAACTCCTGAAAGCAATAGCTTCCATGTAGAGCTCCCCACCCGCTTTCCCCTTGCAACCGTTTCAGCGACAGTGCCGCCGAGCTCAGCACAAGGTGCCATGCCAAACCCAGATGTGGCAGAGCAGCTGCAAGCGGCATATCCGCCGTGCAGGTGAGGTCACACACGATCAGCGCTTGGTGAAAAGGTGGAGGGCGATTTCTACCCTTCTTCTGGAGCCTCCTCCTGTGGCTCCTCTCCTCTCCGCTTCTGCCTGCTTCTCTTCTATTACCACTTCTTTCTAGTGTGATCTTCCATGTTTCATATATCAGTGTGAACAGGGCTTTTCTGTAGGGTTCTTCTGTGTGTCCTGTGGTAACGGGATGGGAAACTAAAGCCTCAGGCCAATTAGCGGTTATTAATTTTACCTTTGTCTCTACCACTCTAGTTCTTCTTTGCACGTACACACTAAACCCCCTCTCCACAGGGACAGCTTGTGTTCTCACACAGCAACACTATTATGCCAAATACATCAACCACAAATCAAGATTTCTACATGAGGAAAAAAGGTGTTGTTTTGTCATTTCCTTTTCACCTTGGGGTAATAACACACTTAACACAATTCTTCATGTTTGATTACACCTTTGCATGCAATTATATCCTTCATTTGAGGATTAATTTTCACCACTTTTTCCAGACTTTCACACCTGTTTATCCTGCTTTGATCCCGATCAAAGTGAAGTAAATGTTATTTTGTTTTGGATTTTTTTCTAATGACTGGCATCATATTGGAGGTTATAAAAAATAAATCAACTGTACCTTAATAAAGATTAAACTCACATTAATTACACTGAAGAAACTCTGGTAGTGACTGTTTACTGAAAGTCACTGCTTCTAGGTCTGTGACACAGGAAGTAGTCTTCCCGTGCTTTATAAAAGCATTGTCTCATAAATTCTTCATGCTGTAAAATTAGCGAGCTGGCATGTGGTTGTTTGTGCTCAGAGGAAGCCACAGTTTCCAAACAGCCATTGTTTCCAGAGGGAAACATTTTTCCGAAGGAAGTTTTGCAAGTGTTCTGGGTGATTTCACAATAAAGGTTCAGATTTTACATTTTTAACCCATTATGGCAGATGTGCAAATGTAAGAGACCTCCACTATGACCACCAGAGTGGTATTGGGTAGCGTCCTGCGGTGGCAGGTGATTAGTGTTTAACCAGACTGAATGGCTCACTGTGTGTTCTATTGTGTATGTTTTGTTGTTGATCTTTGAAGCCCCCACCTTGTGAAGCCCCTGACAACTGCCATGGTGGCTGAGGAGAAGCGTTCAGTGCTGGCCACGGGCCTGGAGAAGCTCAAGTCCACCATCCATCCTGGGAGGAGCAGCCAGATCACTGAACACGAGGTAGACAGCAAGAAGGTAAAAAAATGATGATTTGATTAATATTTCTTTGATATAAGGCAGCAGCTTCTAACTGGGTCATTTATTCAGTTAATCTCTACCACGCACCCCTGCAATTGCACTCGTCCAATATATCGGAAACTGCTGCGTTACGAATCGGCCAATGCCTGGACATATTAGGAGATACTGATACAAGAAAGAAATAAAAAATAAAATATCGGCCAAAATGATCTGCCAGCCACTCTATTTCTACTAATTTAGTTTGAGCCTGTCTATAAATCAAATAAGTATGTTGAATTTGTTGCAAGTTGAGAAAGGTGGGGATGCTTCTGTAAAACTTATCTTTTTATTTAGTAATTTTTAAAAATGAAAATTTTTGTCATTAAAAACTGAAACCTTTTAGCGTGTCTCTGTCTGTTCTCAGTCTTTAACAGAAGGCGCGGGCTCGTACTACCACCTGACTCACAGCGAACTGGTGGCCTTGCTGGTGCAACGTGAGGCTGAGCTGGAGAAGCAGAAGGCCGAGTTTGAACGTCAGAAACTCATGCTGGCCAAGCGGGAGGTGGAGTTGAAGAAGCTGAAGCCTCAGGTCCGAGACCTGGAGGACTACATTGACACCCTGCTAGTGCGCATCATGGAGCAGAAGCCTACGCTGCTGCAAGTGCGCTCCAAGTTGAAATGAAGAAGAAAAAAACAAACAAGAATCCGGCCTTTTAGTTCATCTGTTCACTCCAAAAACTTCACAACAGCTCTTCTAGGTGTTTAGGCACAGAGAAGCAATGTTTCCTTGCCGGCATGCTTCCCCGCTCTGAAACAAATCCACACCAGGAGGTTTTGTTTCCCGAGGCTGTGAATGTAGCGCATCCTCAGGTTGACTTCAGGCTCTAAGAGCCTGGTGGAGGGTTCCAAACCCAGATGCTTCCAGTTTAGCATCCTGATCTGAATCCTTCTTTCCACTGCGCCTATCACCTCTGTCTCTTCATCACTAAAGAATCATAATTGTAGGTTTTAAATCCACAGCGATGAACACTTTACCAAATGTGGGAATTTAGAAGAGTCTCCTTGCTTTGATTTGTTCAATAACAACAAACTGTCAGATCAGTGCAAGGCTATTTGATTACTGATCTCCTCGTTTAAAGGCAGAAAATGTCTGTTTCCTCGTGTGCCTAGAAACTGCTTGCGGATTTCTTATGTTTTAATTCTTATGTTGAAACTAGAAATTGTTATCTTTCATTTCAGACACAGGAATCCACAGGTTCTACTATAATTTTTCATAAAATCGACTGTTTATTAGAACTTTCTTTATGGGAATCTCAACCTTCTGCACAGTGGTAAATTCCAAGAGATACAGGCAGCAAAGCCTGGCACTGAATTCAAAGTCCCTGAAGGTTTAGACTCGACCACAAAATATGTCAACTACAGGCAAGAATGGGGAGGAAAAGGAAGGAAATCAGTCTGAAATCATCTTAAGCCTTTAAACCTTTTAGTTTGTCACATTACAACTGATAAACTCTGGAGTTTCTTTAATTAGGACTTTTGTGACATACCAGGTCAAAATGGTCCATAATAGTGAAATGACAGGAAAATTATACGTCCTTTATATTACAATAAAAAATTTGAAAATGTTGTTGTTAATTTTTATTCTGCCACCTTTACCCCACTACCTCTATTGAACAAATGCAACCAACTTCTCCCAGTTTTCATGATTTAATCTGGATTTATTTTGTGCATTTGAGGTGGTTTGTTGCAGGATTTTTCTGCAATAAGCTTTATCAAAACTGTGATCAGTTTCCCTGGTCTCCTCTTCCTTCCCCTTCAACATAATACTGCCACCACCGTGTTTAGTAATTTTTCACCACTTATGCAGTGGAGCTCTGATAATTGATTTTTATCACAAGTAACCAAGTTTAGGGGATGAATTGAAAATGCACCACAAATTGGATATTTCTTTTAATGATAAAATTTAGAAGCCACATGATTTTTTCTTTTACTCCACAACTGTGCACCCCTTTCTGTCCCTTTGGTTTGTCACGTTAAAATAAATCCCCGATAAATGCATTGCAGTTTGTTGTTGAAATGTGACACAATCTGGGAAAGTTTAAAGGATAAAATACTTTGCTGAGGCGTCATGTGTTCAGTTTGAGTTAGATGATTAACATAAGAGAAATGTGCTAAGATCTTTTTCATTGCTCCCTCGCCTTTTTCTGGTGATGCCCTCTAACACGCTACAGGTGTTTTGGTTTTGGTGCAGATTGTTCTTACTATTTTTTTATTATTTTAGACAAACTGTAAACCAAATGAGACGGATTAGCAGCTGACTTTCACTTGCACATCACTGTTAACTGATGTGAGTGTTCAAAAGTGTTCTTAAGCTAATAGGTTTCAGTTTTAAACACAGGATAAGTGCTTGGTTATCTTTAGCTCCTCCCCCTAATGATGCTCAACGTTATAGTTAACAGAATTTCGCTTTCAGGTGAAGACGGTATCGTTCGGCATCTAGATTAGGCCTTATCCTTTCTCACACGTGTGCGTTATTCACAGAGACTGCAGCGCACCGGGGGGGATGCCTGCAAAATGCCAGTGCTTGACTTCCCTCCCTCTTTCTATGTGGCACATTCTAATCTGCTCTGGCATGTGTAGCGCTTTCAGGTGTCACAAAGGGACTGCAGTTTTCCCACATATACGCGTTTTAAAAACGCCAGATGCTGCCTTATTTCATCTTTTTTGGGGCAATTGTTTTCCTTTAATATTAATTTGTGTAGCACTTAATTTTATTTTATTTTCAGGCAGTTTTTGAAAACCTAAAAACCATCTGTTTTGCTGAATGCTGTTGTTTTTGAATCTATGGTTATTATGCTTTGTGATATTATTTAGATCACTGCACAAAAACTAAATGTATGCATACCAATAAAAAATGAATAATTAGTGATCAACTGTGAAATGCCAAAAAAAAATAAATAACACACAGCCTTTGGAAGCTTAATCTATGGAGCTGATTGATTCACCATAAAGTATTCTGATACGATGCCACCTTAAACAGCATTCGTGGATGTTCTTGCACTACTTATTCGTAAGAAGAATAACTCTGCTGTACCTGTCATTGTGATATTGGTATAGTTAGGTCAACTTCACGCCGTATTGCACTTTCTAATCGCTCCGTGGTTAAGCACTTGGCCTTCCTTTCCTCACATTCAAGATGATTTGCAAGTGAGCTAAAAGCATCAAACATAAAAACAAACAAAGTATAAATAATCACCTATGTTGTCACATCCGTTCAGCTAAGTGATCTCAATAGGAAGAGTTCAGATGATTGTAAAGGAGGTGATACAGCGCTCCCAGAGTGCAGGAACAAACATTTTCTTTCATGTCTTCCGTTTGGCGAGGTTTTTATTTACCTTTGAATCGACTGTGTTTTGTCCTTGAGTGTGATGCTGGTGGAATGTGCTCAGTGGGGTGTGTAAGACTGGAACGTTTACAATCCGTGATGCAATTCTGTTTCACAAATTTTGTATATTTAATAAAGAGTATTTTGTGTTTCCTGCTCACCGTATCTTTTGTTGTCATTTCCTTTAGATTTATATGGTGCAGTACCCTTTTACATACTTGGCTTTATGCTTGTTTTGATTCGCTTTGAGGATTTATTTCAAACTTCCATTTTTTTTAATTTCATATCCAGGGGTCTGCTACCTGCAGCTCTGGAGCTGCAAGTGGCTCTCTGCAACTTCTACAATGGCTCTTAATGAGAAATGACTCATGTAGTATAACAACAAATACCATCCTTAGAAGCTTATGAGTTTTATTATAGAATATTGGCCCGAATTTTATGAATAGCACAATGTTAAAAAAACAGACATATGTTTTTTGATCTGCATTCGTTATCATTAGCTTAGATTTTTTTTAACATCAAATAATATCCTGTGGTAAACAGAAGTCCATACCTCATCTTTATGAAAGGTTTATTTTTATCCTATTTTAAAAGACGAAACAAAAAAAGTTTCTAAAATACACTTGTTTGAGACCTTTAGTTCACTTATAGCAGTTTATGTAGAGAAGGAAGTCGCCTACAAATGAATAAGGTTTAGAACAAGAGTGATCACACCAAAAGTCTTTCTTTGAATGTAATAATAGACAGAAAATGGACTGGAAACATAAACCAGTTTCCAGGACTTAAAAAATAGTTGCTAAAATCACAAGTTATAAATAACTTGTATATAGAGTACTACTTCTTATCGTGCCATAAACCATGATGTTAATTTTGGATATAAAGAGCCATTTCCATGCTGATATTTAACATAACCATTGGGTTGAGAGCTTGGAGGTTTACCTGCTTTTGGGACTCTCCAGCTTCTGCAACCCTCCCCCAGTCCCCAAACTTCCAAGACATTCCCACAGGACATGCAATCTTCAATCAACGGCCAAGTCGACCTGGTGGCTAATTTCAGAACCATATTGCTCCAAAACAGACTGTTGCAACATTTCTCTCTGAGTTTCAGCAACTTTCAGATGCTTAAAGAGGCTGGAGGTCTGAAGCTCCTGAGAACAAAGAACTTTTCTGCTGTGAGGCTGCTACACTAAGCTAATACTGGAGAAACCCTGCTTCTCCAAAACTGAGATCAGCAGAGGTAGAGGTCTGGCAGATTGAGGGACAGATTTTCCAGCTAAACAATTAGTCTTTCTGATGATTTTTGATCATTTCATGTGTTTACTGTTGTTTAAGACAACTTAACAAGATGGACCACATGATATGCCTTGCTGATATGCTGTTGTTTATAAAGCTAAAACAAGCTTGTTTTTCAAAGGGGTTTAAATACTAATATCGCGTTTTGATTACCAAATTATGAGCCCATTTATCTTCGCTAGCTACTAGCTCGATCAAAGGAGGCTAAGAATCATTTAACTAGAGGTTATTGGCTCCTGATTAAGCAAATCATTTAAAACATTATTCTGCCAAATAATGTTTTATTCACCTCTTGGATTTGCATTGTGGGTGTGTGTTCCCAAACAATATATTACAGTCTAAATATTGTCTGACTAAAACACATTTTTACCACCCCTACTAGCGTGGGCAATAAATGTATCTTCATTGTGAAACACTTCTCTATTTATATTTCCGTTTCATTGAAATAGTTCATTACACTGACTTTAAACATTTAACTTACAACTACTTAAAGTTTTTAATTATCTGAACTCAAATATTTCCATTTTATGTTAAGTTGTTGCATTACTCCATACTGTTAAAAAAAGACACTAATGGCTCAGTTAAGCTTGAAACGTGTAAGTGGAAATGAGACATGCGGACACAACGTCTGCAGCTTTTTATACTCTTTACAAATTCTGTTGATTAGAGGATATTTATGGACTAAATTACAAAATCTCGCTTACTGTTTATATTTACAAACCCTTGCCAGTAAGAGCCGATGCTCATCTTCATCTTCTTAGTTGCAATTTTTTTTTTACATGCGCAAGGCAGAAAATTTAAATGTTATTTGAACCTTTCTGGTGGATCTGTAAGTGGAATTAGTATTTTTGCTCTTAGGATAAGATAATTAAATATGCACTTGAAATACAATAGTTTTTTTCTTATTCTAAAAAAATCTTCTTATTCCAATTACAATTTGTCTTGCCTGCTTAAATCATGAGAAAATACACTTATTTCAGGAAATACTGACCTGTATTTCAGTTTTTCATTGTTGTTATTATCCTAATGATCCATGTGGAGCTGCTTCAGTCAAATGAAACAAGGAGTTAGCAGTCAGTCTTAACCCAAAATGTTTTTTAGAACGCTGAAAATAAAAAGGAATGTGAATTATTAGTGTTACAGTAGGTGAAAGGATGAATCCAATCCAACCTCGTGAGAGGAAAATTACATTTTTGAAATTTCCAAAGTCTGCTATTACAATAACCCTAAAGCCTGTGGGGTGAGGGATGTCCTCAGAAATGGAAATTATATATGTAAATATATTATTCAGCAAAGACATGGTAATCAGCTTATTTCCTATGAGATGAGATGAACTGATGTTTGAAACTCAAAAGGTAGATTTAATTTAACGCTGTGGACATTTAAGAAGAGGGTATGTTCTTATATTTTGTTCTTGTTCATCTATTTGAGCCGTTTTGTTACTGAAAATGGCTTTTCAAATAAACTTACCTTGCCCAGCAAATACTTTTTTTATTATTAAAACCTATTATGTAAAAATATCATATTTTACACAGTCTCTTCACTTAGTCTAAAAATAGAGAAGCCTCCACTAGGGGGCTACATTTGCTATTTAAAATCTGACCTCATTCCTGTCTTAATTGACTCTTAGATCTCATCAGAATACAACCTGCTTAGTGTCCATGACAAACAGCTACTGCATATTGCATCTGACGGTGTGATAGAATCAAACTTCCTTTAATGATCAGTTTAGCTTTAAAACAAACAAAAGACATTTTGACAGATATTTTGTTAGATTGAATAATCTGCCCTCATGTGTTGACAATCCAAAAGCTCCTGGTCAAGTGAATTACAGCAAAAAAGCAATTTATTCAAATAATTTCACAGAGAGTTTGTTGGTATATTATGAGGGTTCTGTCTGCTCACCAGATGATCTGAGGTATAAAGTAACTAAGTACATTTACTATAACAGTATCTGTTTTTTTTAGGATCTATATTTTACAGAGTATTTTTTGAAATACTTTAAAATAAATTACACTTGTTTCATTTCTTCACAGATATAGAAATTAAGTAACCTACAATTCTGAGACATTGTTACTACCAAAAATTAAAATATGTTCATCTTTATGGTGGTATATGATGGTGATGCAGCACATTGTTGACTAAAAATTAAAAAAGGTTTATTTGAACATAAGGCAACTGAACAAAATAAGTAAGTATAATGTTAACATGTATACAGTCCACGTCCAAAGGGTGTGAAAAGAAGCAAATGTGTTTTCAATCCCACCCCTTTCTTCACACCATAACATATACACATCTTTATATACTTCTGTATCACAAAAAAGATGGAAAATTACAATAATATCAAATATAATTGCTTCATCGGTAACGTTAGATAAATACCCTTCCTTTCGGTTACTGTCATCGTTATAAGTTTTATAGTGACAACAATTTAAACATTAACAATAACAAAAATCACTGATATTAATAAATAAAAATTATCAACAATGTTTTTAATCATCACCTTAAAAAATCATTATGGTGACAGAACATCCCTGAGCCTCTGTTTTGTACTTATTGAAGACAATTTTCTAGTATGAAGATTTAAAGATGATGCGATGATTTTTTTGTGTGTGTGTGCCTCTTTAAAAACAGAAATGTTTATTTTATTCTGGAGAAATGTTGAGAAACTTATTTATGTCACTAAATTAAATTTTAAGTAAAAGTTGATAAGTTAAATCAGTCTAAACCATTATTGGTGGTAAAATGTAGAGAAATGTCTCTTGGGCTTGTAAATCCTTATGACACAATACACTTTTTTTTGTGCTTGTTTTTCTCTAAGAGACACTGAGTAAATTCCACTGTATTTTTAAAGAAGATACTTTTAGTTTTCTGAGGCAGACAGCACAGCTGTGGAGGTATGTCTTTCTATTTTTGAGTTATTCTTATAGACAGTTGTTTTAATACTAGTTTTTTAGGGTTAAAGCAGGTTTTCATCAAATTCTGCCTGCTTTGTTTTTACTAATGTGAAGTAAAGGAAAAAACAGCAAAAAAAAAAAATAAATAAATAAAGTTTGTCTTAATTTTTTTATCCACAATAATAACTCAGACTTTTATTTACGAATCAACAACTTTCACTTTACCAAAATAATTTTCTGTTAAAGTAGTTTTACTTTCACTCAATATGTTTTTTGTGAGTATTTTCCACACCTCTGCAGGAGATGCAGGCTCAATTAGGAACGATTATACTGTTCCTGCTCCCTTCATTGTTAGACTAGGTGGAGTTAGACCCAGTTCTATTGCATTTTTATTTTGATCTTTTATTGCCACTGACATCAGTTCCAATAAAAATGCCTATGTTTAAAACATAGCACACATTACTACTAAATTGTGGTGATTTTTACAAACAGAAGCATGCATGATTTGCAAATAAAATGCATATCAAGCAGTGAAAAATCTTAAGATAACCAAAGGGAGGAACGCTATTTCGTTTTTTCTGTAGTACAGTTTAAAAAGCACATTTAACAAGATGTAGAAATGTATCCTTCATATTTAAAAATGTTTCTATCATGCAGCTATAATTTGAGAACTCAAATCTCACTGAGTCGTATCTGCAACTCATCCTGTGCAAGCCAGTCCATCTAAGGTAAACCTAGAGAGACCAACATGCACTGCAGAAACCAGCAAGTTTGCCCATTTATGGAGTTAATTTTGTTTGATTATAGTTGGAGTCAAACAAAATGTTCTGTAAATGGAAAATTTAAAAAGTAAGAAAAATTCCAAATACAAAAACTACACAAGGAATTAAGGGGTACCAATCAAGCCCATTGTCAGCAGCATTTACTTAGTGACACACAATATTGCAAAACTTAAGGCAACAATTTTGGCTCTATTGGTTGGAAACACTCCATGCCACATACAGAACTCCACAGAGTTTTTTTCCAAAGTCCAGCATTTTAGACTGGCTCCATATGGAATCATTGTTTCTTTTGATGGAACGTCTCTCTTCACCTGCATTCCCACATCAGATGCATTAAACACAGTCAGGACAAAACTGGAACTTGATTAAACCATGAAAGACAGGATGACTATAACACCTAACCAGATACGAAGGAACACAACCAACTCACTAGTTCAGATATGTGGATGACAACTTGGTCAAAATCCAAACCCAGGAAGTTGATGCATTCACCAACCAACAATCAAATCAGTGGACAGAACCACCAAGTTCACTAGACAGGATGCCAGGAACATGTTACCCTTTCTGGACTGTGCCGCAAATCGAGGATAATAGAGTCTTACCAGTGAAGTTTTCCGGAAACCTACACACACGGACCAGTACCTACATTTTGACTCACATCACCTGCTGAAGCATAAACTTCCTGTGATCAGAACTCTGACTTACCTAGCTGTCAGTATTCCCCAGTTACAGATGAGAAATGAAAGGAACAAACACATGTTAGGAAATCACTTGAAGTGTGTAGTTATCTAAGCTGGGCGTTTCAGTCTGCCAAAACAACCAGCAGGAAGAGCAACACTGCAGGCAACACAGAGGACAAAACAGAGAGAGGCAAAAACATTGCAATTCCATTTGTGTCAGCCATTTCTGAAAAACTCAAGATGATTTTCTCAAAACACAACATAGCAGTGAATTTCAAAACTAACAACACATTCAGACAACAACTGGTTCCTCCTAATGACTGAGTACTCAACCTAAACTGAGCTGCAATGTTTATGTCACTCAGTACAGTGAGGACTGTACAGCCTCTGATATAGGAGAAACCAAAAAAATATCTTCACAAACACATGGCACAGCATAGGAGAGATAGTGACTCTAGTTAAGATTCAGCTATACACTTACACCTGAAGAACAAAAGACACACCTTTGAAGACCTGTTCAGATTTTGGATCGAGAGGACAGATGGTTTGAAAGAGGGGTGAAGGAAGCCAAGAGGAAAAACTATCTCTAAACAAAGGGGGAGCATTGGGGTTTCAGCTTCCAAGCATTAACAATTCAGTCATGGAACTCATTCCAAAGAAATTACATAAGCTCTCGATCATAATTCGAAACACCAATCACATTGTTCATACACAGCAAAAGACTCCAACTACACAGAAGTACAAGGGGTGGCTATTTGATTTGCATCTGACTTAGAAAATGCCTAGGAGAATGGACTTCTATGCTACTTAAATACATCAGCGCTCCTACTACAGATTCCTCTGGTGCGAATCAACAGAACGGACAACACTCATGGATAGGTGTCGAAAGGTCTTCTAACAACTAAGCGAAGGTCCCGTTGCCTTCACATTTTGTAAATTGAAATGTAAAAAAACATGCATTCAAGAAATTAAAGCTTGGAAAGAAAAAATCTTAATCAAATAATGTTTTTTAAAGTAACTTTGTTGTTTTCTCCAATTTTGATTTTAGTCTTTGTATTAAATGT
>JAUZNJ010053740.1:0-29676 GCA_034780135.1 Jordanella pulchra | reverse complement strand
TATTATATTATATTATATTATATTATATTATATTATATTATATTACATTATTTTATATTAAGAGATAGGAGCCTCATCTGCAATAACAGACAGCCCGCTGGCCTGACTTGATGAAGATAGAGCTGAACTATAGAGCAGTAAAATCAGGACTCATGGAAGGAACTTTTATGTCTTTCAAGGTTACAAATACCCCTTTAAATCAGTTAGAGAGTTTTCCTGGGATGGCGCTCTCTCTCAATCCTGGCATTTGGCTTTTGTTTCTAAGACTACTATTTTTGAGACATCTACTTTCTAAAAATATTTTTTTGTGTTTATAGCTAAAATACTGCAAATAATCAGGTTTTTCAAGCTACAAGAAGAAATTGATGACAATTATTGCACATTAATAATTTATTTAAGAGCATATGAGCCTTGTTACTGGCTTTCCTTATATTGACCACAAGATGGCACCAAGGCAATTTGAGAAAGAAACAAAACCCAGCAAGTTGGTAAAAGAATGCTTTGTGAAGTACACCACTTTTATAACGCTGCTATCACTGGTTTAGTTGTTAATACAAGATTAACATACAGCCCTTAAAGCCCACACTTTAAGTTTAACCTACCTATGAACTGAGAGAAAAATATCAGCCAATACTTTCCCTGCTGGACAGAACTGATTACCACAAACGAGAGATGAGAACTTTGGTTCCTAAACACTTTTAGTTCAACCCACAGGTTTATACTGTGAAGAAGCCTACTTTAATTTTCTTTACTGATTAACAGAGTGTTCAAATTATAGTTTACTGCATTGCAGAGCTATCTAACACCTGATACTGAGTCGGCCTTGGCAGATGGCCGCTCACACTGGGCCTAGTTCTGCTGGAGGTTTCTTCCTGTTAAATGGGAGCTTTCCTTTCCACTGTTACTACATGCATGTTTGTTGTGAGAGATCGCTGTCAAATCAATAAGTCGATGCAATCAGTTGGCTTTCCTTAGATAGAAAACTTCTAACTAACCTTACTGTGTAATTTGATTGAGTTGTCTTTGTAAAGTGCCTTGAGATGATATGTGTTGTGAATTGGCGCTATATAAATACACTGAATTGAGTTATTTAATCACATCCATATTTTCAAAAGATTCTTGCAATGCATACCGATCTCCACAAATATTTTAATTAAAAATAGAAATTGTATAAATAATGCACCATTTAAGAAATCATGCAGTGATTTTCTTCTTATAAAATAGCAAACAAGTCTAATTGTACTCAACACCAAAGCCTGTATCAATTGTACAACCGCGATACAAACTATAAATAAAGAATATTAAAGTGATATTTATAATCATATTATTTCATATTAACTTTCCTAATGAAATGTGGTGTTTGTGGGTTTTTGATGCGCACACAAAGACCGCTAAATTTACAAACTTTAAAGCTCCAAAGTTTTTTTTCTTTTTTTTTTTTTTATTTTTTTTTTTGACTGTTAAACTAGATTTCACTCCAGCAGCCAATAGGGGCGCTGCATGTGTCCACGAGAGGCGTGTGCTCAGCAGAGGAGGAGTCGTGAGCTCCATCTGGGTTTACACGCAGCTACAGGGAGAGAGGTGCTGCGCTCATACAAGAGGCAGGATCCATGGCAACAATCATGGCAGGTGGGGGAAAAATATCTACATTTATACAAGTAAAGCATAAATAGATTGCTTTGAATGCATGGACATGGATATGCTGCGCTATCGGAATATAAAATTATATATCCTATGCGCCTTCTTTGTTGTGTTTTTAGAAGCAGAGACCCGCCAGAAGCTACTGCGCACCGTCAAAAAGGAGGTGGGTGTTTTCACATCAGCAGGAGAATCGAAAACTGTATTATAAGAGGCATCATTTAACTCCTTCAAACTTTAGCAGAGAATATGACAAACTCATGGCTCACACTTCTGCTTTGGCACCTCCTCTGATATATGTCTATGGGTAGATTATACTCAAACATCTGTTTAAAACAGAAATAGAATAACATAGATTGTTAGATTTATTTATAAAATACAAACCATTGACTGTGAATTTATTATGTTAGTTTGTTGAAGCTAAAAGGGGAGAAGCTGAACAAAAAAAAAAAACAGATAATTATCTCTGGCAACAAAAGAGGTCATTAGCTTTCTGAGAGATCGTTTGTTGGTTTTATTTGCATGTATTCCTGCGTGTGTGTGTGTGTGAGAGAGAGAAGAAAAGATGCCTGTAATTAATTTTACTGCAGTTGGTGAAAGCAAACATTAAAACAGCTGCAATGATTTGATGATCTGGGTTTTCTCCTAAAGACATTAAGAAGCAAATTTTAATTAAATCATTGGGATAATAGTTCTGTGATATATTAGTAATCCTTGCAAATGATTATCCTCCTGTGTTATCATGAACATTTTAGATCAGTTTGTTGGAGAAATACCTCAACTTTCCATTAAGCAACTGTACATATTGTTGGTGTTTTCTTAAAGTTACCTATTTTTTGTATTTGAGCAAACTGGGAGGATGACTTGATTCAACTGTATCAGAATCAGTTTAAGGAGAGGTTAATGCACTGAGTCATCTAATTTCTGTCTTTATTGTTTTCCTTTATTTTTAACACACCTGCAGCACAGACTGAGAGATGAAAGCTATGTCAAAGCAGCTAAAAAAGCCTTTTATTGAATCCCCTTTGTGTTAAGGGGGATCTGGAGGTTTCTGGATGGGAAGGGTGGAGGTGTTAAATTATTTCAATTGTACCTGTGAAATCAGTACAAACCTCAAATAACTTCTTTCTTTGTATTAGGCAATTTATTAATATCTGATATTCCATCTTCTTGATATATTATGGTTTTAAAATGTCTATAGATTTCCAAGATATTTTATTATATATTTAATTGCTGTTTAAAGGACAGAGTAGCAGGTCATCTTACCCACCTGTTGCTGTGAACTGCTGGTCAGCTGGCTGCAAGAAAGCTACACTGTGTGGTATTCAGGTAAAACAAAAAAAAAAAACACCAACAACACAGAAGTAATGATATCGAATCTACAATGGCCCTACTGTAAATTTTTTTAAAAAGACAAAACTTAACTAATACCAAGTAGCATATCTGTTTCTTGAAAACCATATTGGACTTATTGGGGGCTCATTCATGTTTTTGCTTTGGCCTTTGAATCAAAGAAAAATACACATTTTATATATTACAGCAATTTTACAATAAGAAGATGAATTACTCTTTTCTGTAGCAATTAAAAGAAGTTTACCATTTTGTTTAAGTTATCTAGAAAAATGTCACGATAGTGTTACACTGGAGTATTTCTAATCAAGGTTAGTATACTATGTGAATCTCATATTTATAGATCTATTTGTTGTTTGTTTGCAATGTTAATTAAACTAGTTGATTAAACATTTTACAGTTATGTAACAATGTCTTTATTATTAAGCTGATGAAGCCATAAAGTATTTTTTACAAGTTAGCCCTTTAGGTACAACTTGTAAAAGTTACACTGACCCGTGCTTTGGACACATGGTTCAGATCTTTCATGGTTCAGAGGTTTAAGTGACATATTAACTGTTTTTCTGTATGTTTTCTCATAACATATAAAAAAACACATTTAACAGAAATCATTTAATGTGTTTCCCAGATTCTTATGTTTCTTTTTTTTATTTATTGATGAAATTTAGTGTTAGAAATATCAAAAACCTGTTTAGAAGGTGATGAATAATGCTGTCTTACATCCTCGGTTCAGTGAAACATTCGATTTTGCTGATTAGCTAAAGCTAATGTAGCACTGGTAGTTTGTGTCCACATGTTTGGTAGTTAGGGTTTATTTTATATTTAACTTATTTTCCTTAAAGGAAACCAATAGATTAACTTAAAGTGAGCGTTCTCATTGAAAAAAATCACTGATTTAAAAAAAATCCTTATTGATTAATCAGCTTTAAAGAACCAGCAGATAGTAGGTAATTAACACATAGACATGGTCTGAAACATATGAGCTGGAATAATTTCAGTCAGAACTCAGATCACAGACAGATTTAAGCTTTTAGCTGTGAGATGGTCTGATTATTATAGAGCCAATGACAAGTTACAACATCGTGCTGATAAAGACTAATATCTGTTCTATGCCTTTGAACTCTGATATTTAGCAATAAATAACGTAGACTAATACTTGTAATACTGATGTTTTAGAAATGCAACAATAATTGTGTCTGCGTTATCTGAGTTTTGCATTTTAAAATTTAAGAGAGCCTTTTCAATTTAGAAACCTGATAGTTCAGACTCCATTTTGAAATGTTTGGTGTTGATTTCTTTTTTGTTTTGATTCTTCATAACATATTTTCCAAATATTAACATTCAGGTATATATCAAAAAGCACCACTGCTTCTACGGAGCTTCCCAACCGTATCCACTTTCTCTGACAGGAATTGTTTTTAGTCCTGGGGAAATGGTTGCCATTAAGTAAAAGGAAAGCATTCAAACCTGCATCTTAACAATCTTTTGCAAAAATGTTTTTTTGAAGGCTTCATACACTACTAAATTCTATTTTTGTCAAATAAAAACTTAAAATGTTAATATGATTTTATGAGAATAGAAAAGCTTTCGTCTGAATTGCCTTCCTTTGTTTCCCTTTTGCAGTCTTATCTGTGGACACCAGACCCTTACTCTGTTTAAACAACTTCACCCACAGTAGCTCTTTTCACTTCTTACTCTCTTACTTTCTTAACATGCCGCTAACACCTTTTGCGTATTTTTAAAAGCTCTGTAAGTCTTCGCAGTATAAGGAGAAAAGGGTGCCGGAATAAAACTATTGAATGTTATGATGAGAATTTTTGACAATGATCAACCCACCTCCTCGTATATATATATATATATATATAATGGAAATATAATTAGGAAGCAGAGTTTAAAATCACTGCTTTGAAATACTTCAGTTTGTCCAATTTTGCTTAAATGTAATTATTAGTTTTGGGATTTTGGACACATATTGCACAGTGGAGCAGTTTTAAGGCAGTTTCTGCCTTAAAGCAAGACTTCCTGCTTTCAATCCCTGGCCAAGAGTCTTTCACCTGAATCAAATAATTAGGTCATTAACAGGACTCCAGAGAACTTGGCTGTATACTGAGGAGATAATTTAACAATGGTATTCAGGTGTGGAAGCAGAGATGCATCTAAAATGTGCAGGAAAACAGACCTTAAGGGCCAGATTTGAGGATGCCCGGTCTAAACACATGAATGTTCGATTGATTGGTGTCTCTAAGTTGCCTTTAGGTGTGATAGACTGCTGACCCATTCTAGTTGTTCCCTACCTGTTTCCCATGAACTGAAGCAGATAGGCACCAGCCCCTGTGTTTGTGACGGATGAGTGGTAGAAAAGAGATGGATGGATTTTGGACACATTTAGCTCTACTCCTTATAAAGAACGTTCAGCTTTATTTTAGAAGAGCAGAATTAAATAGACAATTTAAATGAATTTTTACTTTGATGCTTGAAAAATTATTCCAGTCAAGTAGGGCCATTAGTATTTCCTCAAAGCTTTATCAAAATAAAATTATTAAATACATTGATAAAAGTAATAATGATGATTTTATTAGGTTGTGACTCTTTGCTAAAAGAAATAGCATTTTTTCCTAGGGTTATATGATTACAGTTCATTTCTATCTCATGCCTTGCTGAAAGTGGTTCCGAGTTTATTGAAAATCTTACCAAAAATGATATTGCTTTGTCCCATAATGTGTTTATAATTACTGTAAAAGTGTGTTTCATGAGATACTACATTGAATACTCAAATTGTAAATGTATTACTTTATTTTACATGTTAACAGTCTTATTTAACAGTGTTTAAGATGACAGTCAGGTGTTGCGTTCTTATTGTTTTGTTCTTATCGTATTGTTATCATCGTGATTTGTGTTCATGCGAAAGCTAGCATAGCACGGGCAGTTTACATGCTAACATGTAGGAAACACCAAACAAACCTTTAATGTAATTACAAAGAGTTTTTTTGTTGTTGTTTTTTTTTCAGAATATTTTTAACATTCCTCATAAATGAATCATTCGAGTCTAATCTTAGAACAAGGATACTGCCTTTTTTTTAAATGGCTTAAAACTTATCTTAAAAATTCTTTTTTGGTAGCTGTTTAATATTAAATGTCCATTTTTTGCCACTTTTATATCGTGGGAAACTTAAAGTCTAAATGAAATAAATTATACTTATTGAAAAATAATATTCTATAACTATAACAAATAAATAAATTAATTCAAATAAAGCTGAATAAATAGATTATTGATATTCACTGAAATACATGATGATGATTTATTTGTAAACAGATATATGTATTATTCCACTGGTTGATGGTTTATGAGTTATATTGGTTTGTGTGGGCTGTACCATATGGTGTCTCTATGCTGCCTGTTTACGCTCTGTCCCCATCCAGCTGGTCTTATGCCACCAGGCTGCTCAGACGTACCTGGATGTGGGCCATTATCCAGAGAGCCGAGCCTGTCTGTGACAGCAGAATTAGCTTCCTGGCAGAAAATTAGTGTGAATGAGAGCTTCTATTTGCCTGGGCTTTAGCAAGGAGCCTCTCTCGATCTGCCTGTGTTACTGTGTCGTGCTCTGACTTTTCCATATATCATGCTTTAACAAACAAACACTAATGCACAGCTGTGTTTGCTAAAGGAGTGAGTGAAAAAGAGCAGCAACCTTTGCTTTCCTGCTTCCTGTGGACTGTTTTTATCCTTTGCTTGAACAGATTTTCCTATTTCCATGAGGTGTATTGATGGACAATGTTAATGCAGGGTTGATTCACTCCTTCTATGGAAATAGGGTCAGGGAAAGTGTCAAACATTACTACCATCGTATCCAGAAGATAAAGATTATTACTCCGAGATTGTGATGCCGTTTTTCACCCATCGCTGAATATATTTATAACGAGGAATTTTGAAACAGATAAAACAAGATTATCTGCTTCATTGAGAGAGATGTCGTGATGTTGAGATGACGAACTGTCTGATCAGGCGTCTGTGAGGAGCAGCCTTGGTTGCAAAACTATTAAGTTCAGACTACTATGTGCAATAAAAAAAACATCCTGGCAGACCGATGCACAGTTTTACATAAGTAACAGTCGTGACTTTGCTTTTTCTTTTTTTTCCCCATTACTTTCTCCCTTCCTTCTTTGTCGAGCATAGAGACAATGAATTATGGAGGGTGGATGTTAGTAAATTAGTTTTTCTCTCTGGCTGTTATTTCTTGCTGTTGCAGGATGTAATTGAAGTGCTCAGTAGATCTTTTATCAGTAGAGCCTCTGGCTTTAAGACGGTGTGTAGTTAGAGCAGATTCATTCAGCTTTGCTGCAACAGATTTCTCTTAGCTGTAAAGATTTCTGCTTTACGAATTGATCTTATTGGTGACACAAATAACAAAACTTAAGCTGCAGTCTTTGATATTTTTGTCAGAGATGAATACATTGTGCTTTCTGATGCATCTTTTTGGATGAAGAGTTTCGCTTTGAGACTCGTGACATCTCCATAGAAACTCTCAGGTTGCCAGCATGCAGACGCTTTAGGAGACTTTTCCTCTGAGATCTGATCAGTAGCTTAGATGAGAAGTATGAGGGGGACACAAGTGAGCAAATCAATCAACTTTCTTTTTAGGAGTAGTCAGGAAAGAAAGCCAAAGGAACCAGGTCCCCCGGGTCCTACATCGTTGTCTGTATGTGTGCGTTTATTCTTTTTTTAGCACTATATTCATGAGTTGAAGCTGATGGGCGTCTCATCAGACTGCTGCTGTGGCTGCATGAATCATATCTGTTGCAGTTGGAATAAACAATGGCACTGTTTGTGTCCAATGACTGAACTCCAATTAGTCACTGCCGTGTGAATAAGTGAATGTTTTAAGGATTGCAGTTTGGGCCGCGCTTGGTAAACATTAGTTTCTCTCATTAGCTGTGAAATGGGAGATGGTGCTTTTGAAGTTGGATCTTATTTATTTTATTTGATCGTTTGTTTGATACCACATATGGGACCTCTAAACCTAACTATGGATTTATTCAAAATTAAGGTTTGACTTTATAGACTTTGAAATAGCAGAAAACAACATAACTCTTTAGAATCTAAAGTTTATATAATTGTAGAATCCGTGTTGTCAGCTTAATTATTATTTTTGGTACTTCAGTATTCACAATATACATTTTAGTTAAGCATACTAGAATGAACTACAGTAATAAGTATTATATAATGTATAATATCTTTGTCAGATTAAAAGTCCCTTTTCAAACTACCAACCTTTAAGCAGGTTTTAAATAAACTTTTATGATGATATTTCTGTATTTAAATTTTTTGTGTTTGTCTGATTGAATATTTTGATCTTAAATACATATTGTTAGTAGGGATAAGCAGCAATAATCATTATTAACATAAATGAAAGGCTTAAAAACATCAACATGTATGTAATTATTCCATATAATGTATTTTTACCTATTGTGAAATGAGTTCATCAAATGGTAAACTTTGCAAAAATAGACCAATTTGTTAAAGAAGCATTGAATACAGTTGTCAGAGATGTTCATAATATCTGAGATGTTCATATGACAGAAATTTCATACCAAATGCAGTTTCTTGCAAAATAACTGTGAGCATTATTTTTGTAAAATGATCACTTAGTCATGGTTTAAATCCAGAATCCACAAAAACTAAGCATGTTCAAGATGTATCAATAGCTTATTTTCTGCTTTTTTGTTTGCCTTTGTTATATTTTAAGAGCTTCGTATTTAGATTGTTTTGAACAGACGTTATAAAGTTCATATCTATGTAATTATAATACTTCATTTTACCATTTCTGATTCTAATGTGCCCAAATAGACTGTTATATATATATATTTTGCATAATGATAAGAAACTTTAATGACATATTAACTCAGAGTCCAATGTTTATTATCTAAATGCTCCACTTGTTCTCCAGTTGCTGATAGACCTATTATGACTGAGCTGATGAGTACCATTTATCAGGAGAGTGTTGAAGTGTTCCTGCTGGCTGTCTGTATATATTTGGCTCAGCTTTTTTGTCTGCACCAACATGAAAGTGTAGAAGTTTTTTTTTTAAAACCTAGAGGATGATCAATAATTTACTGTTGGGAATGAAAAGGAAAAACATTCTCTTTGTAACAAAAGGCTTGATTTTAATATTTATGAATTATCTTGACAGTTCAGGTTACATTTTAGTTTAGTTTTTGTTTATAGGGCTAAGAGATATTAATGAAGCATGTTATGTCCTCACAGATAGAGTCATGTGCATGTCCAGCATGTAGAGAGCGTGTTTGTGTTTGCTGATGATGGCCCTGGCAGTGTAATACCTTCTTTGTGTTGTCAGAATAATTTCAGCAGTAAATTGCTGCTCATCTATCTGCGTGGCCGTGTCTGGAGGTTGATATTCCCCATCCAGACTGCAGAGCAGTGCCCACATGGGGGCATGTCTCCATAGTCACCACAGGGGCTGATTCACCAGTCGTCTTAACTCGTGGTGCGTGGCAGAACCAGAGTCGGAACATAGCCAAACTAATGAATGTTTCCTTGTAGACCTGTGCATCTGATGTACATCCTCTTTTTTTTAATAGAAACTATGAAGCTCCAATCTGCATTTTAATCTGCTACAGAATTGTCTGTTCCTGCAGAGGGATGGTAATTGCTTAGAAATGGAGGTCTGTGATGTATGAACTGCCCTACT
This sequence comes from Jordanella pulchra, assembly GCA_034780135.1. NCBI lineage: Eukaryota > Metazoa > Chordata > Actinopteri > Cyprinodontiformes > Cyprinodontidae > Jordanella > Jordanella pulchra. The sequence goes on along the minus strand of JAUZNJ010053740.1, from coordinate 19,981 downwards.
CTAGCACCAAATGAATCTGCATTTCCCAGTGGTCCTTAGGAGAAGGGCTGGTGACTCATCCAGCAGCCAAACAGTTGCTGATAGTTTTTTCCTGCTCTTAACTTTTCAGGCTGAACTCCTTTTTTACATTCATAGATTCTCCCGCTTATCCCTTCAGCTGAAGCATATTTGTCACTCAGTCACATCCTAACCTTAAAGTGGCTCTCACTCTGTTCGTGCTTAATGTGACATAGCAATGAATGAGTCATCCAGCATCTCCTCTTTCATTGACAGGTGAAGCAGATTATGGAGGAAGCTGTGACCAGGAAATTTGTTCATGAAGACAGCAGCCATATTGTGTCCTTTTGTGGTGAGTATTCAAAGCCTCACAACTTTATTGCTATTGGGTCTTAACAGAGTAGAAGATCTCTGAAAAGATATGACACTGGTTTATCACTTTTCTATAGCCCATATATATGTATTATTTACCTTCTTTGGTGTAAAGTGTGGTGCAGAATAGAGAGATCTCAGCTTATGAAGTAAGAAAGTAAAAAGCTTCAATGATTGTTTCACAATCATTACATTTTTGTTTTTTTTTCTGCAGCACTTTTTTTCTTCCACTCAACCTTTTTTGAAACATATAACAGTTATTTTAATTTTTGCAATAAACGTTATTTTGCTTATAATGTAAGACTGTAATTGACTTTTACCTTTTGGATTTTAATTGAGAAATAAATAACCTTTTTGATTCTATTCTGGTTTATTGAGATGTTTCTGCACATGGCCTGTGATGAACTTTGTGTGACATTTGGGCTCAGTAGTATGTGTCAGGTACGGGCATGTGCTGTTGTAACAATCCATTTCGCAGCATGGATATCTTATTGTCACACACAATGTGTGTTCATCACAAAGATTACCTCTTTGGATATAAATATTATGCACTGTGAAAAGACAACCCTATATCTGTTTTGGTTCCTGTGTCTTGGTCTTTTCCAACATTTTATGCTTCAGTTATTTTTTTTTTCTGGAACTGGGTTTAATATCTTACAGTCTAACTTGACAAATCTACATCTTTTCTACCATGAATTGCGGCCTGCTTTAAAAGCTTCACACAAAGGCTCTTTTGTCAAAAGGCCATCTTTTAGACTGTCATTTTGCAAAGATCATTATCATCCTGGATTGAACCTCTCAGAAAAAAAAAGAAGCATTAAAACGCATTGGAACAAAAAGATAACATTTCATTCAAATTACTTTTTAGATATTAACAATCTTGCCCACCAGCTCTGATACATTTAGTTGGATTCCTGAATTAGTAATTGAGAAGATACATCCAGAATGATTATAACTGCAGTAATTTAATAAATGTAATTATTGCTCCCTCCTCAAAGCAAAGAACTAAGTAACTGATCACCATGGAAAACACACCGCCTACATACAGACACTCACACGTTAAGAACAGAGGAATAACAGGGATTCTGGTTTATTTGTGGATTTACAGTGTGAACAAAATAAGTCTCACTTCAAAACAAAATCTTTTATTTTTACATGGTGAAAGCCATGTCTGTAAACAAGTGACTGTTTTCAAGTTGGAGGTGTGGTGCTGCTAAACGTAATCAAACGTGAAAGAAGCCCCCAAATGTTGTCGTGATTCGGACTCCGATCAGCATAGTGATATGATGCGAACAAACGAGCAGCCGTCATGGTGTTTACCTTTAAATATGTGCAAAGAGATGCACCAGTGAAGGTGTGCAAGAACTGTCAGTTCTTTACTGGCATCAAGTCAAGTTGCATCAATATTCTCATGGTGTGACAAGCTGCTGTATTGACTGATACAGATTAAGGAAGACATGATAACTTATAACTTGTTGGTCGTCCAAGTATACTGTGTTATCAGCCCAGTGAAAATAAAACAGTTTCATTTCTAAAACAAAATAGGAGATATAGATTAGAAAGTATTCAAACTGAATGCAGGGTTTAAATTTTAAGCTATTAAATGATATCTTCACATAATGAAGTTTATATACAATCTGGTAGGCTTTCATGGTGTGTATCGCATGTGCAATTCTGCCTAAGAAGCTGTTATATCCCCGTGTTCCTTTAATAACCATCCCTTCCGGTAACCGTCTTACATCCAATCCCTCGTTTGTGCTTTAATTTTCCAGTGAATATCTGATGAAAATTACTTTTTTTCTCAAGCTAAAAGTCAATTTTTACTTATGTTTGCCGTTTGATGTGCTTTATGTGCTTCCATTAGTGCTTTCATGCTGCCACATCAACAGATCTCTTGCCCTGCAGTATGAACATTATAAGTTGGATAAAGGTCTAAATGTCCTGCGCTTTAGTATCATTGGTTATGTGTGAGTTAAAATGGCCTTCTCCTTTTCATGCTTTGCTGTCAAGGCATCGTTCTACTCCTTCTCTCCTTACTCACCCTGTGATCCACCTCTCGACCCCTGCAGTGTTGTTTTTCGGCCAAAGTCATTTTAGAAAGGAGAGCGAGTGAAAGATGGCTGAAGAGCTCACTTAGCTCTCCGGGGAGTCATTAACCCCCTTGGTCATGACTACTTTTATGAGCTGCCAACTATAAACCTAAATGAAATGTAAACACTGGAGGGGCAATGTGTCAAAGACCTGCTGCTGACTGAGCTTAAAGTTTGTTAAATATGTCAGAAGAAACCAAAAACAAATCTCTGTTAATATTTCATCTTTATTTTAATAATTATATTAACATAGTTGTTTTTTCGATGATAGTAACAGATCTGCTTCTGTAAATGTCCCTTAAAAAAAGAAAATCTAAACACATTGCCTCCATGATCATTGGCAACAATTCTTTTCTCTGAATTAACTGAAAGGAGTTCATTTTTTATGATTATATTATAATAAAAGCATTGTATATTATATGGTAGATAAGATTAAACTTCAGCCAAAACTTAATGTTGACACAAAAAAGCGAAGGCTTGCATTTTTGGTTGCAACCTCAAACATTTTAAGACAGACTTGGATTTTTTTTTCTAAAACGGATGAAGATGTGTTTCTTCTCAATCCTTTAGTCTAGATGGACAGATGTTAAAAAGATTACTGTGAGATGTAAAAGACTAATTGTACTTGGCAGGAAGTACTGGCACTCCTTTAAGACTGTTTTATGGAAGAGCTGTCTCTAAGAAACCTGACTTGAAGAATGTCCGTTTGACTTTCATACCTCTGCTTGAGACAAATGGACTCTGATACTCTGGGAAAGTTTTTCTTTTTTTCTTCTTTTTGGTAATACCTCGGTACAGTGATGTCCTTTTCTAAACTTGCTGCAAATCCTCACTGCATTTAAGGAGTGTTTCCCAACCGGGTGTACTCATGCCCCTGGTGGTCTGTGCTTGTATTGCAAGGGGTACATGAAAACATTTTATTTCCCAAGTAATAAAATAAAATAGGGCTGGGATCTGTTTTGCTTTGTGAGGACCCAATTGAAAAACAGAACAAGCTTTTATCAACAAAAGAATATATATTTTTTACATGTTTGAGTTCACTTTCAGCCTTGACACTCATCCAACCCAAGCAGAGGGTCGTAAGACAAAATACTGAAAGGGGTACACAAGTCAAAAAAGGTTGGGAACCACTGATTTAAGGGCTGAAAATGAGCAAATGTCAGATAATTCTAAGGAGGGCACTGTAATAATACTTTTGATTTTTTAATTTATTTTAACAAATGTATTATGAAGCAGTGAATAACAACAAAAAACAAAACGAGTTAAAAAAGAATTTGTTAAAAGGTTTTTGTCATTCTTAATTTTAGAAAATTCCTCTTAATTACCCTGCTTGTTATTCAGGTAAGTTAAACTGGATATATGTCAAAAGGTGTTGAAATTATCTCTTTTTTTTTCTATCACAGAAACCTGCCAAATATTCATGCGGGTCTCTCCTATTTGTACCATATGCAGACGGTTTCTGTGTGATTTCAGCATCCAGGTTCAGATTATACTGGGACCTGTTTCCAGTGAATAATGTGTAATTACATCAGGTCTTTTTATAGAAAGATGCTTTGCTGTTTTCTTGTTGGCTGTGCCGAAGGAAGTGTTGGTCAGCGACACGTCACTGACAACAGCCTGTTATTCTCAGTTGCCCGTGATACAGAGTGATTAGAGACGTTTACTAAATTAGCTGTTTCTGTCAGGTGTGCACTGATCCTGCCAACATAATACGTTTGTTTCTTTTCACATTAAGCTATGGCCTGTTGATGTTTTTTTAGGTAATTCTGATTTGCTTTTTAGTTGATAAACTATTACTCCTGCATCTGCAAAAAAAAAAAAAAAGCCACACAAAAGAGGGTATTGAATTTACTGGTTTCATTTTGTTAGGTTTGGTAATCATAGTGTTTATTTTAGCAATTTAACAGCAGACGCAGAAAACCAACTCCCAGAATCTTCTGCATAGCTCGGTAGACAGATAGATTTGAAAAAGCAGCAGGGACCGTACTTCTGCCATCTGAGACCACTTAAAGGGGACGACGAGGGAGTAACAAGGCTGAACTATAATTCGAGACCTTTTAATAAGGCCTATTGTTCTGACATTTACCTTGCCGCTCTTATAATAATGGGATACGAGGATGTAGGGAGGAAAAGGTGAAGGTGAAAAAGAAATGGAGGAAGGAAGACTTCTGCAGAAAAAAGCGACAGAATGTTGGAAGAAGTTGTTTGCTGAAGCAGTGACGGTGGAAAGAGGCAGATCGCGATTCTCACAAGTTGCATCTGCCTCTTCCTCGTCTCTGCCAGAGCTCCATCACTCCATCACCGAGGGTTGCCATGGTAACCCCATCCTTTCCCCCTGACCCCATACGAACAGAGCCGCAGGATTAGACTTGACAGACAATTCAAATGTCAACACAGCAGCAGGCACTGCCACGTCGGCTTTGGGAGGAGGCAGGGTCCAGTCTACGTGTCATTAAAGTAAAGTGTGTCAATATGTCTTCATCTGATGCGTCCAGTTACCAGGTAACACTGTGTAGCTGGGTTACCATGATGATGGTTTCCTTTTGGTGTTTTCCGTTAGGTGGAAACAAAACAATCATGATAGCAACTTTTGTCATCATTAAAATGAACTATTTAACAAAATTTATTTATGCATGCATTTCAAATGACCTACAACAGATCGATTTGTTCTGTTTATCCCCTGCAGAACCAGAGACCTTTGCCCAAAAGCCTTTTACCAAGGTTAAGGGTTAGAAATGGCTGACTGTTCCCGTTTTCATTTCATTCGGAATCCATGGTCCTAGAGTCTGGAGAAAGTCTGTAGTGTTTACACTCAGTCAGGGAGAGTTTTCAAAAACAAAAGCAAAACATTCTGGAGCCATCTCACCTGCTGGTGACGGTCAGGTGGGTTTTATGAAGGGTTAACATTGGTTAGGGGTTTGAAAATTGCCTAACAGCAAATTTTAACACACATCATGCTTCTATCTGCTGGTGAACTTCATTGAGATCAGCGTTTGAAAAGAAACACCTCCATGCCACCTTGTTTAGATTCACTAATTCATACAGAAAATAAATCCAGACTAGCTACTGTTCATATTGCACTAGGTATTGACATAGTTTCTCGTATGTCCTCATATCTGTTAAAATTCTTTATTTAATCTAATCTCCTGATGAAACCGTATCTACATATTGTTTTTACATTGTTACATTATACTTAATTTAGCAGCATGAAATGATTTATTGTGAGCGTAATTAACCAGTATGGTGTAAAATGTGATGATACTTATTGATCCAAACAGACCAGACACAAATACATTAAAAGCCTGAAACAAAGCAGCAGATCAAAGACTGCAGCAACACAATCTGACAACTCAAAGCAGCTTATAGTTCCTGAAAAAGGGAGCCATTGAATAGAAACAGCTGGCCTGATTGGGAAAATAAAGGAGCTGCCGAAAGTGGAACAGAAAATGCCAATTATAGGCACCGTGAGCAAAAATACAGGCACTGATATGCCTATGGTTTGCTTCGATTTCTGCAGATGGATGTTTGTGCTTTGACTTTACTCCTCTGGGGCACAGTTTTAATAAATTACATCTTAGTAAAGAAAAGACCTTCTGTCTACACAGCTGCGGTGGAGGCATGTGTTTTGCACGGGCTCAAACGTCGAGCCGCTGGCTTTCTGCGTAGCAACAAGATAGCAGCCCTCTTCATGAAGGTGGGCAAGAGCTTCCCCGCAGCTGAGGAGCTTTGCAAGAAGGCCCAGGAGCTGGAGCAGATCATGGAGACAAAGTGAGAGACGCAAGCATCACAGTCTTTACTCGGTTAAAGCAGTGCAACAAGGCCTGTTTAGTTGTTGAAACAATAAGATCTGCCTGTTTCCTAACAATGCAGAGAAAATTCAGAACATACTTTTTGTTAAAAGTTGGTGCTTGATTTATTTTAAAAAGTTTTTTTCTGCAGACGGAGTCAAAGCTTGCAAAGTCAAGACAGTCTACGTAAGATGCCCCGGCTGCCGAGCCTCAACCCTCCCGGGGTCAAGAACTTGTGGATCCGGACAGCTTTATTTGAGAAAGTTCTGGATAAGATTGTCCTTTATCTGGTGGAGAACAGCAGGTGTGTTTAGAGAAAAAAACAGGCGCTGGTCCTGAGGAGTTAAAATGTTTCTGTTCCTCCTAGAAAAAAACTCATTTGACTTCTATTTGCAGTAAATTCTACGAGAAAGAGGCTATTCTGATGGATCCTGTGGATGGACCTATTCTGGCATCACTGTTAGGTAATAAAATGGGAAACAGAGTCTATCTTTGTTTTGGTTTTTCTTTGTAAACTGTTTTAAGCAGGGATCAAGTAGAGCAAAATTCTGTAATGGTTGCAGCTTTTTGGCTTCGACAGATTTTATTTATGTACATGAATGTAAATCGACCATAAAACATCATTAGATATTCATTTACATACTGATTCAAATTCAATTCAAATACAATTCAAAAATACTTTATTTATCCCAAAGGGAAATTAAACGTTGTAGTAACTCATGTTTTGTTTTCTCTTAACCATTAGTTGTAGGTGTTGATGGCTGTAGGTAAGAAGCACCTTCTGTAGTGGTCTGTCTTGCACCTGATCTGGAGAAGCCTCTTACTGAAGACACTCTGTTGTTGTTTAAAATGATGATGCTGTCTGGTCTAATAATTTTTTTGTCTGGAAAAGAAGGCAGTTTAATTACACACTAAAAAGTGTGGATTGTACAAATTGTTTCAAGTAGTCCTGCACCATCTACTAAGATCAATATTTGAGCTTTCAGTCGATTCTTAATTCTCTACCATTTCATGGCAGGGTTTGTTTCTGGTCGGTGTTGTGTTGTGGGTCCAATTCCTGCTTTTTAATAGAAAGTCTGATATTTTCCTTGAACATCCTCTGGTAAAAGGGAGAATTTGTGGTGCATTCTGGGAAGCTGAGTTATCGTAGATCCCCCAAACCACGATGCTTCCACTTCCATACCTCATAGTTTTTCCCTTCTTTTTCTGGAATGCTGTATTTATTACAGTGTACAAATAACTCATTTGTTTGAAGTAGATCAAAGTGCTGGTGTTTATCCATTTTCTCTCTGGCAAAAGTTTGAATGAATTTCATTGAAAGTGTGGACACTTCCCAGTGGCTGAGAGCTGAGAAATGAAAAGGTTCTGGACCTTATCACAGTCCAGATCCAACTGATACTCTATGGTGAAACTTAATATAGGCTGAACATTTAAGAAACATCTTAAACATGTCAAAACTAAAAGTGGAGAGAAGGGCAAATGTTCCCCAAACCAATGTCTGAACTGGTTGCTGACCAGAAGTACAATATCACCAAAGTAATCTCAGTCAATTAGAGCAGAACTAGCTAGTTGAGTAGGCAGCAGAAAACTGCATGATTTTTTTATTAGGATATTAATAAAGATTTAACAGCAGATACAAACAAACATAGCTGGTCATTAACATGGTAAAGAAGAGATGGAAAATAACCTCCAACATTACCAGCAGTAGACATGCGAGCGAGGTGAGTAATAGTAACTTTATCTTATCATAGATCCACATACCTCTACAGTTATGCACAGAACGTTCAGCCAAAGTTCAGTCCCAAAGCCTCCAATGGTTTCTTCCATTTTTTTTCAGAAAAATATCATTCCTTCTGTCAATATAATATCCCAATTTTATCAAATCAAGAACCCCCGGGACCAGTGATGGAGGAAGACTCCATCCCACTTCAACAAATTTTCAACAATAGTTTTCCTTCCCAGCAGTAGAAGAGCTTGTATAACTTCTTCCTGCTTTATCAGCGAGTCTGAAGCCCCTCCAATCAACTCACTTAGTGGATCTAGTGGCACGTTCTACTGACTGCCTTGCTGATGGTAGTATATACTATGTCCAGAAAGTCTGGATGATGTTACATACAGTAAAATGTTTAATTTCCTAATTTTTCAAATGGCTAAATTAGGCATTTAACGCCTTTAATAACGCCTAGATTTTAGAACTAAAAACATTAAAAAGAAAAGAAAATACTTCTTGATATAAAACAATATCTGCCATTTCATTTGAAAATGGATACTTTCCCTGCTCTGTTTTGCTGCCTCAGTTGGACCTTGTGCTTTGGAGTACACAAAGATGAAGACAGCTGATCACTTCTGGACAGACCCGTCGGCTGACGAGTTGGTTCAGAGACATCGCATCCACAGTGGCATCTGCAGGCAGGATTCTCCCACCAAAAGACCTGCACTGTGTGTGCGTATGAAATCTCGCAGGTTTTTTTTAATCTTCTTATCCACGTTTCAGCTTTTTACACAGATAGATCAGCTGTATTAGCAGACATTTCCTCCTGAGATGCATTAAGTGAGGTACAGTGAGTCCCAGAAGATGGAACAGGGAGTATCTCAGTCCTTCACACTTATTCATCCATTATGCTGTCAGTGAAGCAGGTCACCTTGGCCTATCTTACAAACCAAAGTGCTCTAAAACATTTCTGTTTTGAGGTTCTCTATGCATATGTGTGTTTGAAAGAAAACAAGATACACAAGGGCAGCTGTGTTGATGTACACGGACTAGTAAGTGTGAGTCATCAGTCTGTTTTGTGATTGCACAGATCCAGAAGCGACACTCCAGCAGCAGCATGGATGAGCGCCCTTCACCCTCCCCATCAGCTCGAGAATACGTGGAGTCACTTCATCAGAACAGCAGGGCCACGCTGCTTTTTGGCAAGAACAATGTGCTCGTGCAGCCGGTAACTTTGTGAATCCTCAGACACACACGACATACAGTCTGTTACTAATGCATTTATACCTCTTAAATTGTTACACATTCTGTCATGTTTCACTAATAGGTTATGAAAGAGCAACAACAAATGAATGCACAGTTCTAAAGAGAATTATTAAAAATAAAGCAGCTTCTTGAAAAGTTTCAGAAACAGAAAAAACAGAAACGTGTAAAATCACCTTCTCCTTTAGTTACTGATTCAAGTTTACTTTTTTTTTTCTCTTATCAGTGTTACACACAATGGGACTAACATTTGTAACCCAAGCCGTTTGTGCCTTCAAGTCAAGCATCATATTTGTCCGGGTCATTCTCTCACTTGCAGGTCTAACTTTATGTTTAGAAATCCTGAATTAGTTCCATCTTCCCATCAGCTCTGACCAGCTTCCCTGTCCCTGCTATCTGTGCTGTGGGATGCTGTTTCCTGAGAGACAACCTTTTACATCTAGGCTAACAATTCAACTGGACATATCTGACCAGAGCACATGTTCACTTGGTTGCTGTGTCCCATACTTGGTTTGTGGTAAAGGCAAGGCAGGTGTATTTGTAGAGGAAATTTTAGGAGCAAGACAATTCAAAGTGCTGAACACAGAAAAAGAACCATCGTTGAAAAACACTGAGAATTTTACTTAGTGGCATAAAGGTAAATAGATAATTAGAAAGAATGAATAATTAAAGTTATAAAATGGTGATCAAAAAATTAATTATAGAATGAATAATAATAATATAATGAAAATAAGTAGGTCCACAATCTTAAACTAATAATAAAAAAGTTGGACTTTCTATAGCTAATTTTCAATAATGCCTTCATTGTTGCTGCTCTTCCCTAAAAGCCAGGGATCTCATTTAGAAAATATTGCTTGGATCCATACTGAAAATGTATGCATGCTAAAAACCCCAAAATAGAGTACAGCTAAAAAAAATATGTTCCATAAAACCATGTTTATGCACAAATCCAAGCAAATTTTGCTTTATAGATCACAGTTATGCCTTAAAGCTCGTGTCTATTGGCTCGCCAACAACCATAATGCCATAATAATAAGGTTCCTTTTGGTACTTATATATAAGACTTTATTGACAATGATTTATGGAGTAAAATTGTATACAACAGAGACGGAAATGGAGGCGAGAAAGAAAGAGGGGATAAGAACCAGTGGTGGTTCTCTGACGTTCTACTGGGGGTGACTAAGGGATTTTCAGACGTGGCCACATTAGCATGGTGGCTGACCAGTGTCGGTTCCAGAAAATGTTTATAGGGGTGGTCAGGCAAGGACCAATGTGCACTGAGAGGTTGAAAAATAGGTGCCAAAAAACGTTTATGGTTGTTCTATACTGACCAAAATAAACCAACAGGAAAATGAACGCTCAGAAAGTTTTTTTCCAAAAGAATCACTGAAGATATTTGCTAAAAATGCCATGCGCATATTTAAACATTAGTGCAGTTTAAATAAATTTATGCTTCTACATATTTTATATATTAAATGGGTTGAACAATGTTCTTTATCTTTAGAGAAGACTCCTAGTTACGTGGGCGGTTCTAGACAGGGGCCAACAAGGGGCCAGTGCTCCTGTAGAACTGGTCCTGGCCCCTGTTATGGCCCCTGTCCTGAAGACAATACTAAAAGAAAATTCTAACAATGATCTACTGGAACAGATATAGTAACTGATAGATCCATTTTAACCCTTCCATTTCTTAACTTTACAGATTTGTTTTAGTTATGATCTTAAAATGAAGGTCAAAGCTTCAGTTATATTTAGATAAAATCACAGTTTTTATCTGTTAAAGGTTATTTGAACCATTTAAAGAAAATATATATATAATCTCATTTGTTTCAGTGGATTTGACTAAAACATTTTTAATTTTAATTTACAATAAGTTAAAAATATGTAATATTCCTGAATCATAAATGCACGTTCATCCAATAGTCCAAAGAAAAGCTTTATTTGATCTTTAGGATATATTTATTTAGTAACTAATGATTTCAGTTGCCTTTTTATTTCTCCATTGAAAGGGATTTTTATATTTTTAGGTTAAAAAATTAACATTTTTAACCAAAATAGAAATGTTCAGTTGAAGCAACGTAAATGTTTAAATAAACTAAATGATGTGGAAATTTCACTTAATTCAATGCTCCCTTAATATATTTTAAATTTTAAATTATTACCCTGTTTTTTGTTTTATACTTATCTGTGCCCCCATGAAAACATGCTGGCCCACCTTGACCCCTCTAGTAAATTTGGTCTAGAATCACCACTGTCTAGTTAACTTCAGAGACAAACTCTCCCCTAATAAAACTTAAAAACTAATCATAGAAGAGCAAACAATCTAAACAATCTGTATTAGTTCTCTTAATTTGTAGTATGTTGTTATAAATGATTGTTTGCTGCATGTTTTTTTTATTATTATTGCTTTTTGGTTAATATACCAGCAATAAAATGTCGAAGTAGGAAATTCCACATGTTGATATCACTGCTGCCACCATCAGGCTTAGTGGAGAATTACTTGTTCCAAAGGTATTGAATTAAGTCCCCTGGGGACGAAAATAAAAAATAAAAATCAGCTGGTAGGGGTGGCAACAGGAGTGGCAAATGATTGGCTAGGGGTGGTCATGGCCCCCCTGGCTACCCCTCTAGAACCGTCCCTGATAAGAACTAGGGGGAGAGAGAAAGAAGTAGAGAGTGGAAAGAGGGAAGAGAGAATGACAAGAGAAAATTAAACAACACAGAAGATTGTGGATTTAAAATGAGCCAGCTGATCAATATTATTTTATGGTTACCACGGCGACTGCTGCTAAGAATGGTGAGAAAAAGCGCAGTTGCACCACAGTAAAAATAAAAGATGTGTTGCTGGGTGAGGCGTGGAAAGTTCAGTTTAGGCAACTGGACGTGAAGTTTGTTGTTATGCTGTTTGTTCACTAATGTTCTCTAACAAACCTCAGACCTTTAAAGAATGGCTGTGTTTAAATATGGAGATTTGATTAGACTGTCTCCAGGAAATACCTACTATTTGCTTAGTAGATGTTTTCTAAAAACTGTGGGCTGTCACTGGATTTAACTTACAGGTGTCAGAATCCATGTCACACTTTTCACATTTTTATTTATGAAAATATGTTTACTAAATGTCCTTAATATTTACAAGCATTTATTCATTTAAATGTAATATCATGTTGATGGACACTGTTTTTCTTAGATTTTATGTTTGCTGACATTACTGCCATGTTGCTCCTGCTTCAGAGGGATGACATGGAGGCTATCCCAGGTTATCTCTCTCTGCACCAAACGGCTGACCTCATGACACTGAAGTGGACCCCCAATCAGCTCATGAACGGGTCTGTTGCAGAACTGGACTACGAACGCAGGTGCAAAATAATTTAGGTGAAAATGCATTATTCTGAGAATAAGAAATGTAACAGAGAAATCTATGATTTTTAGCTAAATTCTCTTCTTCTCCTAAGCCTATGTGCAGTGTTATTTATTTTTTATTATTTTTTCACAAGCTGTGCTGTTTTTATAACACTCAGTGTTACTGAATAATGCAGTGTGTTTTTCCTTGGGGGCTCAGCGCTCTGAGTTACTGCTGGTGATCTGATGAAGCCTGTTTTCAGCTTACCAGCAGCCAACAGATGGCTTATTGACTGCAGCACTGCCAGAGATCTATCAAACTAGCAAAACCATGTTATCTTCTAACGTTTGCACATGGTTGCCGGCAAGAAACTAATCAGTCACGGCTTGTTTATGTGTATTCTGCTGTGCTGATGTTTTATTTTTCCTCCAAGGACCACCAAGTGTTATTTTCTTAATTTACTGAGCCATTCCTAATTTATTGTTTTCTTTCTTTTAACTTTAAGTATCAATATTAGGAATTGCTGCTTCAATGACTGTTTTTTTCTGGGTTTTTTTGTTCAGTGTATACTGGGACTATGCCATGACAATCAATTTAGAGGAGATCGTGTATTTGCATTGCCATCAGCAAGGTATAAGTGTCTACTTAAAATCTCAACTGATTTGCAGTGAAGACCTGTAGCTGTACCTTAATAATCTCTTGTAAATATGAAGGGTTTGATAGATTCTTATACAACTGTGTCCTGTAGTGGACAGTGGGGGGACTGTGGTGCTCGTCAGTCAGGATGGGATCCAAAGACCTCCGCTTCGTTTCCCCAGAGGAGGCCATTTGCTACAGTTCCTCTCTTGCCTGGAGAATGGGCTGCTCCCTCACGGACAGCTGGACCCCCCACTCTGGTCCCAGAGGGGAAAGGTCAGCATATTCTCCATTCAAAACACAATACAAATACTTACAGCTGAGATCCTGGCATGGAGCAGGTCTACAAAGCTAAACGAAGCTTATCTGAGCCAAAAGAATCGATAGAAATGGGATTTAGGTTTGGAAATAGACCTATTGTCTCATTGCTGCATTGTGCTTATTGAAACTGATGACTGTTTGCTCCGTTCTCTCTCTGCCTCGCTAATGCGTAACAAGTGGCTACTTCAACCACATTTGCTCAAACTGTCGATTTGCTTTCCTGCACAGGCACCCGTTTCTGCAATGCTGTGAAGTATTCACCTCCTTACGGATTTCCCTTGTTTCTGCTTTTTTGTCACATTTAAAAAAATAAAAAAACAAAACATTTCAATATTAAAGATAACCTGAGCAAATATAAAATGCAGTTATCAGATAATTATGGCATTTGCTGTAGGAAAAAGCTTTTCAAGCCATTTGAAAAAAAAACTGATCAGTTTTACTTTGCACATCCAGGCTGATTACAGCCTAAAGAAACTCAGCTAGATAGAACCTGTCTGACGACATGAAGTAAGCTAAAATAGTTAAATAAGCACATCAGCACTCTAAATATATTTGCAAGAGTAGATCAAACTAATTTTGACATTAGTCAGTCTGGTAATGGATTTAGAAAGCCTTTTCTGGACTACAGTGAACCACAGTGAGGGGCGTCCTTTACAAATGGAGAAAACTCTAGACAGCACTGATGACAAATCGAGTAGGTCAAAAAAGAACCCAGAACAACATCAGATAAGTCATTTTCCAGTAAAGACAACTATTCTGAGTACTAAAAGACAAAAACTAAACTGTTTCAATAATATGCTTCCTGTTACATCTTGCATAAGCTATACTCTGGTCAATACCACCAAAGAATTGGTTGAATTTTACCAGTCTGGTTGATAGTTATGTGTCCAACCAATTCTCTGGTTAAAACAACCAATCTAATATGGTAGTGTTTTAAAACAATCTATAATGATAAAAGGGCAAACCAAAATAAATTGGTTACTTTGACCAAATTATTGGTTTAGTAGTATAGCAACTTTGAAAAGCCAGAGCCTCAGGCCAATTATCCTTTGGTTGAAGGCCAAACTCCTACATTCAACGCCACTGTTGAAGCTAACAGTCTAATATAACTTAATACCAACATTACAACCAAACTTGATGCCAAGATGAGTATGTTGTAAATGAACACATCATTGTCATTGTTCTCACTCTTCAGATTTATTTTTCTTTCATTGACTTTAGTTTGATCCTGTCTTTTAGGGAAAGGTGTTTCCCAAACTTAGGAAGAGGGTCCCTGTTGGATCTGGATCCACAGAGTCCGTCTCTGACAAGGAGGAGGATGAAGCCACGGACTACGTCTTCCGAATCATCTTCCCAAACAGCCTTTCTGATTTCAGTGAGTTTTGAATCCCTTCTTTGAGGCAAACAGATCTGAGATTGTGGTGTTAAAATGAAAATGTTGCTCCTTGTTTGTTTGAGCGATGGTATCCCACCACCTACATCTGATTTTTATTCTCTTTCCCTAAAAACTGAGAGGACAGTCCACCTCCCGAGACAGGGACTCTGGAGGTGCTGCAGCTGTCATGGAGAATCCCCCTCACTCACAGAAGGCAGCTGTAACACTGTCACACTTGGGCTCATCAGTCAGTCTGTCAGCTTTCCTCGATTTAATTCCTCGTGTCTAATTCCCCTCTGGTCTAGACTGTACCTCTGGCCAATCTTATTGATGTGTGCCATTATTAAAGCCACTTGTATTGTTCCTTTCCAACCACATCTCAGTGCAGTTAACCTTTCGGAAACCTTTTAACGGCTTGGGGGAGGATTTATCAAATATTCAGGCTCCCTACACAGTCTGCTTCTCCATCCATCCATAGAAAATTAGTGAATTTGATATAAGAAGTCTGTTGTAATCCTTATTCTGTTTGCTAAACTTGTTTTAAAGCTAACAAGTTTTTGTGTCGACAGAAATCAAGGGTAAACGAACGGTTCTATGAAGCGCTCCAAGCAGGTCACAGCTGATCAGCATAATTCTGCCGGAGCCGAAGTGTTTCTTTAAAATTCTCCCTGTGCTAATGTAATTGCCCCCTGAAAGCCTTGGAAGTCTTTAAAGTGATAATAAGGGTGTGTTTGGTTTTGCACACAGCGTCTCCACCAGATCTGATGGATCAGGGAACCGCCCTGTGGCAGCCCACTCTCAGGAAGCCTTCGTGTTCCTCCTGCTCTCAGGGGAACTTCTCCGACAGGGCCTCGCACAAAGGCTGCAACTACGAGAGGTGAGAGAAAAGCACATTTCCAATGACACCAAGAGATTGAAAACAGATACGAGGACATTGAAACGACCCTGAGGAAAATGATGTGACATTTGGGGGACTAGAAAGAGAGGGGATACTGTGTAAATTAGCTGATAAGCTGATAGCTGATTGGCCAATTTCTGCTGTATGGCAGCACAATAGTTTGTCATTTTTAGAAAAGGTCAGCCTCAACCCTGTAGTAAGCTGTACATCAGAGATAGTGTTTTATGTGTTATGAGACTTATAAAGAAGACAGCAATCCATCTAATATCTAAAAAAAATTAGTTGCCACTTTTCAATAATTTATTTGTTCATTTTGCTAGATTATTGATGTCTGAAACTCTATAAGGGCGGTTGCTTACATGAAACTTTGTAGCAGACATCAAATCCCGCTTCAACATATTGAACTCTATGGTTGTGATGTTATCAAATATAAAAACACATCCAGTGGTATAAAACCTTTGCTGCGTCTTTCTACAGGACTCCTCTAAAGCTGCTGTGTGACAACATGAAATATCAGATCATCTCCAGGGCGTTTTATGGATGTATGAAAACACCTTATCATCAGTTCGCATTAACTGTAATCTAAAGCTGTTTCATTAAATGACTTGTTTTCCCTTCTGTCAGGGCTGGCGTACTGCCGCCACCTGTCCACTGTCCGTACGCACCTTTCCGCCCTTGTCAACCACACCATTGTGGCGACCGACGTGCCTTGCGACGCCTCTGGGGGTCTCACCACAGACGTTTGGCAGACGTTCCTTAAGGACTGCACTGTGAGCTCCATGACACATGCTTCACTTTAACTGCAGACAGAAGGCGGTCCACATGCTCACACACACGTACCCATGTACCCTCCTTTCCATCACTGCCACCTGCCGTCTCAGAATGACTCCAATAATCATACAGCTCACTCTGCTGGTCTCATGAAACCTGACTAATGGTGTTGTGAATTACACCTAAACACCACATCTGAGGTTTATGAGGATATTAATCAAATTTGTGAGGGGTCAGCGATGTCTCCCGTCACACTAGAATGTTGCTTTAACCATGAATAATTGAATGTGAGCTTTGATCATTACTGACGCACCTAGTGTTGTTTTGGCACATTATGAAATGCGTGGCAGATCCTTTTCATTATTTATGAAGGAGATGGGGGGTGGGGGGTTTATTAGCAAAAAAAAAAAAGGCAGACGCTGGGCTGATCAAAGGCTTGTGCTGCATTTCGTTAGACTTACAAAGAGCAGGAGCTGCTCCGTTTGGTCTATTTTGGCGGTGTGGACCCCTCACTGCGGAAAGAGGTGTGGCCTTTCCTGCTGGGTCATTACCAGTTTGGGATGTCAGAAGATGACAGGAGGGAGGTTAGTGGGTCCTCTGGTACAACATAACCTTCTGAGGTATTTCGTACCTCCATGACTGACTTTTTGCCCATAGGTTGATGAACAAGTGCGGGCTTCCTACCAGCAGACCATGAGCGAGTGGTTGGCATGTGAGGAGGTTGTCCGTGAGCGAGAAAAGGAGCAGCATGCTGCAGCTTTGGCAAAGTGCTCCTCTGTCGCGAGCGTGGACAGCTCCAGCCAAAGGATGACCCATCATGATTCCACCGTGAGCAATGAGGTAAAACAATAACAAAACATTTGATAACATTCATTTACAGTTAAGGCAAACGGCTGCAGGCAAAGCATCGTTATTAGTCTCCCTCGGGAGAAATGTTCCCGGGATTCAAACATCTGCAACACCATCTCACATCTCAATAACAAATAAAAAGTTTAAGGAATAATATTTAGCAGCAACATTTATTCATTAATTACAATTCCACAATGGTTATATCAAATAGTGTAAATCAACATGTGAAAATGAAATAATAATTGTCTCTTCCACATTTCTTACCTTTGGTTTGCATTTTCATACTTGATCTAATGAGGAATCCAATAAATCAAATGTGCAGGAAGTCTAATAGAAAGCATGCATTTAATCATAACAGAGCGATGCCTTTTATCCACAATGGACACATATTTATATTGATATAGTCATTTTCTATAATCTACTCATATTTTTGCTGCAGGTTGTGGTTTTATGAATCCAATAGATATTGTTTACCAGCAGGACGTTGCTCCTAGCTAAAACTGTTATGATCAGAGAGATATGTGGACAGAGATCACAACCAAAATAGGTGTTTAATAAAGCTGATCTAAAAGAAACAGAGTGTCGGTGAGCATGACTTGTGTCTGGGTAGCCTGTATGAATCATGCATATTTATGACATTTACTTTACATGATTGATGATAAACTTAATGGAAGAATTAAACGGCTTTTTTTTTGCACTGAAATACATTCCATGATGTACCACCGAATATCAGTTCTTTGTAAGGGCAAAATGGTTTTACATCAATTGCATCAGTCAATTGATTTTATAAGCATGTGAGATTATGAGACATTGCTGGGGTTTACTTATTTTTGTAGACCCCCCCAAAAAATAAAAAAAAATGTTTAAGTTTAAGGGTTCATGAATATTTTAATTTAGTGAACAGAAAAGTAAATCTTTAAAATCTAGAATTTTGCATATTTTTTAGATATGTTAAAAGAAATTCTTCTTAAAAAGTAATAGTTTTACTAATTTTTGAAGTATGTGAAAAGAGAATTTAACCCAGTACATAAAGTGTTTTCCATTCTTTGAAGAAATACCCTCCTCTAAATTGTAAAGCTTCTTATATTTAAAAAAAACAAGAAAAAAATCCACCGTATTTAAATGATATATTTTTAAACTTAAACATCTCCTGAAAAAAAAGAAAAAAAAGCATATTTTTTTTACTTATTTTGTTACCTTTTAAGATCAACACACCTCCTTTAAAATCTAGATTTTTCATTAAAAAGAAATAAAACAAAACAAAAAACAACCCGACCAGAGGGGTTCGTGCAATTTTATGAGAGCCTACTTAGTAGAGAAACCTAGTAGAGATTTTGATCAGTTTATCTGCTTCATTTTATTTGATAAATAAATTCCCATGTTGGAATCTTAGGTGTGTATTTTATACACCTCATGTTAGATTTAAGGCCAAGATTAATGTTAACATTTCCAAAAAAGAGAGAGGATGTGTTTTGTTGTTATACGTTTATGGAATTTTTTTGTTTTGTTTTTGTAATTGTAATAGTAAAGAGAGCACAGAACAGGGATAACACTTTTCTTGACTTTTTTTTCCCGCAGTCTCATTCATCTCATAGTTCAGACAGGGAAAGTCTGGCTCGCCTCCAGAGTGATTCCAGCAGCAGCACACAGGTATCCGATACTAACTATGAAAACTGCTCGAAATACAAAAAAAACTGCTCATTTGTTTTATAATGGTTTTAAAAGTAGCATAAAATGTCTTACTTCTAAGAGAGAGCAGTATTGGCTAAGAGTCAGAAGTGTCATTTTCAAGGAGCAGACTTTTTGTGTTTTTTTAAATTGTTCTTAATCCTTTAATCCTTGAGGAACCTTTCTCTTGTTTTGATCAGCTATTCTAGGCTTAAGTAATGAACCAGAGCTGTGCCTAAACACGGGAGAAGATTTGGATCTTTTGGTTGTTTGTTTTTTCCAGTCTATCACAAAGACAAAAACAGTTTATACATATCTAAGTTTATTTGTAAAAAAAAAAAAAAAAACTGTTTTAAATGTAGTTACAAAACTACTTGCTATAACTGATATAGTTCTGAAAATAAAGTTTTACATAAAATAAGAGAGACGGTAGAAAAAGAGTAAGAAGACCGTTCCTTCTTGTTTTCTGCTAAAAGTGTTGTTCTCTCTATTACTTTCCCTTTAAACACCTTTTGAATCCCTTTGCTTTTTTATTTAGAACTTTAATGAATCTGATACAGTAAACAGTTAAATTTCAGTATTTTCCCCTCGGCTACGTTGAATTTTGTTTTTGGTGCAATTAATCAGTGGTGCGTTCATGGAAAAAAAATTAACTAGTTAAGCTGGAAACTATTGGTTTAGTTCCACTAGCGACTTTCTTTTTTTTTTAATTGAAAGGCTTTTTAAGAGGTGAGCGAGACTAGAGAAGCGCTGTATTGCTCACCTCCCTGTTTTTCATTAAATAATATTTCACCAACAATAATTCAAGCTCAAAATGCCATTAACTGAAATTGTTGCCTGAACCATTCATCATCTGAGGGATGAGACATGAATTTTGGAATTATGTTGTAGAAACATAGTCTCAT
>JAUZNJ010053730.1:31970-57966 GCA_034780135.1 Jordanella pulchra | reverse complement strand
TCTCCTTTGCAGAAGGTTGATCAGGATCTGTTGTTAGAGAAATAAAACATGTTAACACTTGTTTATCCAGTTGATGACATTATCACCGTATAAGAACAACGATGATTTAGCACGTACCATGCGTCTAAGACGTTGCTGCCTCTCGCGCGCCGCACGTCGCTGACCCGCGTGCAACTGAAGCCGTGCAGCTCGCTGCCTTGCTTGTTGGAGCCGTAAATGTCTGCTTCTCCCTATGCTCCTGAAAACGTTGATAGCCTGCAGCATCAAACACATGTAGTGTTGCAAACAATGCCACACTACACTAGTTGCGATGTTGCGCAACTACGTTCTGCAACAGATCGAAAACTGCGCCGGCACGGAACCAGACACCGACGTTCTCAGGCACGGGCACCGAACCGGTTCAAGAACCGCAGTTCTTTAGATGGAAAAGCCCCCTGATAGAAACTCTAAGGACTTTCTGCTGGACTCATATAACCACAATTCTGTACAACAGGCTGAGTAGATAATAGAACAACTAAAATATTGGTTTACGAAGAGTTCCCCTAGTGGGTGCCAATAGGCTTTTAACAAGAAACTTCTGGTGCAGAAAGAACAGTTTTATTCACAAAAAGGTCAGGAAAAGAAAGAAAGACTAAAGTTACAAAGGTGAAAATGAGCAGCACCTGATAGGGGTGGCTCGTCATTGGTTGGTCACCAATATAGATATAAGAGTACCACAATTTAAACAAAGTAAGAAAGGTAACATGGCAACCTTAAACTGTACGGGTTAACATTTTCTGGCAATGTGCAAATATTTTTAAGTTGGTAAACTATGAAACAGATGGTGCTGCAAGTCTCAAGAGTGTTAATTGATGTTAAACAAAACTTTATAGAAGCTTTTCAGGGTGTTTAAACAATAAGTTTTTAGAATAATCTATTACAAGACCTCAGTGGGCTTGTTGAAATGACAAAGTTTTACTAAAGTAGAAGTACTATTACTAAAAATGATTCAGGAGTAATGGGGTAGCGCTCCCTCATTGTTCAACTCATGACCATTTGAGTTTTCCAGAAAGAGGTGAAGCCGAGTTGTTCTTTCTGGTATATGATGAAAATTGTAACAGCCCTCTTTCTGCACGCTGACTGACAGCAGCACAGGATTATGTGGGGAAGGGACAGTTCTGTTTAACTCTCATTTATACAGCGACAAAACAGTCCATTCTATCTGGTACATCATTCAAAGGAACTTAAAATATCGGAAATTTGGCTAACTAAATTCAATTCAGAAATAATATTTGGCCTGAATTCTTTGTTAAGATTAGATGAGTTTTATTGATCTCACAGCGGAGAAATTCACAACAGCGGAGAAATTCACAAGGAGGGGCTTTTTTGTTTGTCTTTTGAATAACAACATTTTGTTGGAAATTATGGTATGTACGGTAATTATGGTACACTAGTACTATTGACAACTGCTGAATTACTGAAATTAGAGGCCTGTATATCAGCCATTAGGGGCTAGTTGTCAACTAACTTCTTGCTTCTCAGCACAGATAAGACAGACTTAATGAGAATTGGTCCTCAGGAAAGGCTAGTCATCTCCAATCCTAACCCTAAAGTTTGAATACCATGTTATAAAATGTAGGGTTACGGTTAAGAACGTAGGAGTTTAGTTTAATCCTGTGCTTACTTTTGAGCCGTATTTATAGGTGCTTACTAAGACTGCCATTAACCATCTAAAAAAACAGCCAAAATCTTAGCTAGCTTCAAGTTCTAAGGTTTTAAATGGTCTTGCACATTTTACCTTTTGGACCTTCTGCTCTTACATTACGCTACTCAAGCTCTTACATTTCAAGGCACTTGCCTTTTAAAAATCTCTTAGGCATAAAGAAAAACTGTCGGCAGGGGTGCCTTTTCTTTCGTCCACCTATGGAACATTAAGCTGTCAGGTTCTGTGGATGGTTTTAAAGCTATGGTAAAGAAACACTTGTTTATCCTAATTTGTCCTAAATTATACCTTTTATTTATCTGTTTTTTTATCTTTATCGTTTTAAAATGCCTCTTATTTTCTAGGACTGTTCAGTGCTTTTTTTATGAAGGCGCTTTATACAGAAAGTTCTTTTTACAGTTTTAAAAAAATGAAATACCAAGATATTTAATGACCACTAATGTTTTATTTTTTTTAAATGTATCAAATTTATCCTTAAACACTGAGTTAACCAAGATAGGATCTCAAGTTTTTGTCACATCCTCCAGTTTAACTGCCTGCTATCATGATAAACAAAGTAAAACATCCTTTTGGATAGAATTATCTACATATCTAATGCCCACACTCTTACCTGCTGCAACTTACCACAAGTACCTACTGTACATACAATAACGTAAAGATCAGAGCAGAGCCAGAATAGAAATCTCTTAAAATGGATTTAAAGCTGCCAGTCAAACCAATTTCAATAAAAAGATAAACTAAATTGTATCAAAAAATAACTCTTGATATATTAAAACTTTGAACCTTACTTCCCTCTTTAGAAGAGGAATGAAAAACATTTTGTATTTTTAGAAGAAAGAAAAAACTGTTCAACATGCTGAATATCTTGAGGCTTCCTGGGTGGCCAGTCAGCTATATTCTATTCAGCTCAGCTAAATAAGTTAGAGTGTCAGGAACATAATGCCTCCAGTATCTTGTAAAGAAGAAGAAGAAAAAAAAACATTCCTCAGCCTGTGGAGGTCATTACTCATTTGGCTCCTTCAATACTGGTGAAAACACAGAAAAATGCACACAACAGGCCCCATCTCCAACCATGACCACCCTTCTTTGTTAAACATTCCCTGACTCAGGTAGTCGAGCAATAGCCTTTATCTTTTTCACTCATGCAACATTTTAACCTGTTTTCTCAAGTTATCAGTTGGAAAAAAAACAAACGCTTGAATTACATTTAGACAATAAGATGAAATGCTGCATATGAGACCAGGCTGGTGCCTGACATATGCCCAGATCCAGACATTTAAAGTTCACAGACAACTTTACATCACTGCTTACCACTGCACAGGTATACAGCAAACCTATATCCGATTCCAAGCACAACTTGCATCTGAGGAATTTGAAGTCATGGTTAAGTAAGACGAATCTAGCGTATGTGAAGGTTTGAGCTGCGACCGTATCAAACTCTTATATGCACCTCCCAGTCTCATGTAGACTTTGAAGAAATAGCTTCTCACTGCATCAGAGTTGAGATTAAACCTCAAGCAAGTAAAATAAATAAAAAAAGAGGCTTTCCTTCTCACTGTTATTGAAAAAGCGGTTTAATATTTGAGTGTTAAGCTGTTGCAGTCAGGAAAATAAAGACACAAATGTGATACGGAAGATGCCAAAATACTGGCTCCCTCCTTTAACTCTGCACAGGGAATTAAAAACATTAACACCCTTTTTTTTAAATTTCAAATTAATACCCCAAGTTAGCACTGTAAAGTGAGTGTAACTTACATTAATTTCATTGGCTGACTAATTTGTTATGACACTCATTTCAAAGTATGCCAGCACTGCTCTTGTTCATGTCGTGGGGGGGGAGGAAGTGAGCGAGGCATATAGAGTTGGCTACTCGCCTTGCTCCAAACCCTTGGCGGTGGAGGGATATCTTTCGCAGCAGATGCCAGAAAGAGGCAGATGCTTTTCATCTTCTATGAGACAAATTCCTCAAGCAAAGGCTTATTCTTTATTTTTTTATAGCTACTTATTTACTACAGTGAAGACCGGCCCCTTCTAGCTGTGCAGAAACACTTTGGAACACCTACTGTAACTATGAGAGTTGTGTTGCAGCCTTAAAAAGGACAGGGCGTTAACCTGGAAATGGAGCATAATGTGATCCAAAATCCAAGCAAATGGCTCAGCACACAAAGAGATATTGCTGCTCTTGTTTGCAGCTCTGAGGGGGAAGTGATAGCAAAACAGTGCGAAGATGTAGGTGTGGATGAATGCCCTTCTGAGAATAAATGAATCCTTCTATAATGATTTCCCTCCAACGTCTGGTGAGAGAATGATACAAACAAGTAAGCAAGTAGATAATTATTGCTAAAATGCTTTTCCAGATTACTTTACCAGTAACTGTGAAACTGTTTTTATGAAGCCAAATGTTTAAGGAGCTACAGGGGTTATATAGAGTGCACAAAGTGCCTGAGTTTTGTAATCCTATTTTTGAACACCTGCGGTGCAAAGTATGAAAATATTTCTACAATACTCTCAAAAGTCTAAATTAAGATGTGACAACACATCCAACTATGAATACGAAATTCATGACAATAAGACGAGAGAAGTTTTGACAACATTATTGGAAATATAAAGAATGTTTCAGTCTGAAAAGAATTTCTAAAGCAGTTACTAAGTTTAGCATAATTAGCAGTTAACGGTTGTTTGTAACAAATCATTAATATCCTGTCTTTCACTCCAACACTTCTCTGTTTCCCAATTACTCCAGATTGTTTTAAGTATCCGCCTAATAACATTTGTTTACACAAATGTAACCTGGTGTTATCAGAAAGCCAAATGAAGAGTCATTTTAGTTAATTTGAAGGGTTATTACCCAGTTAAAGGAACCTGCTGACCCTTAAACTGAAAGTCCAGATGATATGCATACACAAAATAACACTATTCTGTTTTTGTGTTATTTTTTGGGAGAAACTTTTTTTCTTGTATATTCTCTGAAAAATATTCAGACTTTGTCCTTGATTAGGAGATACCTATGAGGACCAGAGGATCTGAAGTATAAAATGTCTTGTTTAGATAGAAATTGGGTGTTGTTCTTGCAGTCCTTGGTAAAAACATGCAGATCACGTTTTGGACATGAGAGTCAAACACAGATAAAGGTTGGCAACCTTAAAACACGTACCTTCCTATCCTGCCATCAGATCTTATGACACCAGCAGTAATAATTATAACCCTATGCAGAAATACCCTGTGCCGAACTTCACAGGAAATATTGGGAAAGATTTACAACTTGATGATGTTCCACAAGTTGCAGATACGATACAAAAATAAAGCTGCCTGTATAAAACAAACAAAAACAGTAAAACCTTCGGAACAATAAGAATAATTAATGCTTTTTTTAAGTCAGAAAAAATCAAATCATTTGTATAGAATTCTGTTTTAAGTTTTTTAATCAATGCAGTTGTATTTTTCACTAATGCTTATGCTGTAAGAACCTGACAGTCCATTACTTCTACGCAGCAGTCAACCATCATGTTTAACAAGTTTTTAGAAATAATCTTTTCCTTTGAATGTTATATCTAGAAATATATAAATAAAGGACAAATAAATCAATGATCAACCAAACCAAGGGTTTCAATTAACAATAGTTCAGGAGTGTGATGATTTTATCAAAGTCTTAAACTTGGACCTGGAGAGCTGCTGTGCCATATTCAGGCTTTTCCAGGCACTTTTTACCACTCACTCCTCCAATTCAAGATGTGGGCGTTGATTCGGTGGCTGAACACAATTTATCGTGCAGCACAGGGTCCCCAATTTGTCAATATGTCAAGATTGCGTGGCCTATTAGGGGGAGATGATTCTTTTGCAGCAACATTGTGTCTAAACAAACAGAGAAGACGAGGTCGCTGAATTGAACCCGTCTGAACCTTCCATCACTCAACAGAGCATCGGCTCTTAATCCTTAACGAAGAAGCTTCGGATTCTTAAGTGCTTGGGGAGTTCTCAGGAATACAGAGCGTGACCAAGAAACGTATACGGTATATAAAGTGTGCAATAGGCGGAGGACTAAGGGATTTAGGGAGGTAATTAACAAGGCAACAATTGGAACATCTAAACCAGGAAACTGTGGAGGACAATAGGGCATTTGAGCCAGCTCATTGGGGAGGGGAATGCACACACCTGACGCACACCTATGCTGTTTGCTTGTTTACTTCCCTCATCAGGTGTCTGTCACTGACCTTATTACCCCCCCCCCGTAAATCTGTGTGGCAAGGGAGTGGCCACCCATACAGAGATGACCGTCGACAGACAAGAAATGCAGGGCACAGCTGCGCAGGGAGAGAAAGAGGGAGAGAGAGGCGGCGGCTGAGTAAACACCACCATTACGCTAACTACAGGTAGCATTTCTGCTCTCTGCCGTTTCCCCCTCCCTCCCACTCATGTTCCCTCCATTTCTCCGTCTCTTATTTAATGGGTAATCCTGGGCGAGGGGAGGCGGGACAGCTGAGATATATGGGCCAGCGGCGTGGAGAGCTAATCACGGCCGTCTCTGGGGGTGATAAACCAAGACCAGAGAGGTTTGTATTTGCGAAGCCTGCAACAGCTCCATAAACACGGTTACGAGCTGAATTTCAACAGCACTGTTTTGGCTCTTGATTAGTTTTCCATGCCCAAGAAGTCTCACCATTACAGCTCTATATTCTCTTTTTTTTCCTTTTTTTTACCTGAGCAGTGATCACAAACCACAAGATCCCAAGAGAATTACTGCAAGCTAGTGAGTTCCATACTGTACAATGAAATATAAAATAACCAAATGGAGCTCTCTCTCTTCCGACTTGGAAAAACCTTCCTCTATCTAAAGAATTGATGGTGTGTGTCTTTTTGGAAATTCTTTTTACAAGAGTGAAACAAGACCTTACTTTGAATTTCCTTCAACAAAGGGTAATGTCCTGTGACCTATTGAGTTTTACAGCTCTTCTGTTTACAAGCTGATTCCACAAAGTTAATTGTTAACACTTTACTGCCACCCATGAAACTGAGAGACTGACAGGCACCTCTAACAGATGTGCATTTTTTTTCTTGAGTTGAGCAATAGAAAGTAAAAGGCACTGATTACACTGAACTTGGGTAATAATTAAGCACGAGTAAAGGTTCTGTCTGTGTAGACGACTCAAAAGAACTCACTGTTCTCCCAGACTGATAACGATCAGAAAGGTCGACGTATATGCAATGGATTGCACAATCTCCAGTTTTATGCAAAACTAAAACTCAAACCATGCATTTCTACAAGAAACCAAAAATTACTCTGATTTGATCCTATAATCACAAATAAGTATCATTTCTACATGATTTTTAGGAAAACTTAGAAATCTTTATTTTGTCCCCTTTTACTCTGATTACCCTAAATAATACCAAGCGAAACCAACTTTCTTTTTACCTAATTCGTATTCTCAAGCGAGAGAATATGCTCAGTCTTTACTCATGTACAAAAAAATGCAACTAACAAACAAATTTGGATGTTACAAAATGGTGGGAAGAGAAAATTATCAATAGGCCTCAGTTTTGCAACACACCAAACCTGTGCAACAAAGTGCACCGGTCAGATCAGGTTAAAATTGTACTTTATGGCTTACATGCAGTACACACCATCTCCAGTGTGACAGGTGGCAACATTACGCAGTGAAAAACCTCTGCTTGTCAGAGTTGATGAAAATAAGTACAACACAATCCTAATAGAAAACCTATTAGAGGCTGCAAAAGACTTCAAAGGGGAATA
Organism: Jordanella pulchra; assembly: GCA_034780135.1. Taxonomy (NCBI): domain Eukaryota; kingdom Metazoa; phylum Chordata; class Actinopteri; order Cyprinodontiformes; family Cyprinodontidae; genus Jordanella; species Jordanella pulchra. The sequence goes on along the minus strand of JAUZNJ010053730.1, from coordinate 50,515 downwards.
AAAGCTGACCGTTCAGCATGACAATAACCCTAAACGTAGAGCGAGTGTTACAACAGAATGGTTTGGAATAAAGTTTCAAGCCGTAAGTTTAAGTATTCGTAAGTTTCAAGCCCTACTTGCTGCAAAAGGATCTTTAATGAACTATTGACTAGAGGATGTTGAATATGAATGATTGATACATAAGGCTGCATAGCATTTCCCGATGTCATCTTTGCAATATTCACTGATATTATAACCATTGCGATAAAAAAAATGCAGCCCTAGTGCTGCATTCTTCAGTTTCCTGTTTTGCAGCAACAAGTTTTATTTCAGCGTGGTTCTGCATTTGCTTCATCCATCTTCCAAATGAACTCTCACCAAAATTCTTGTCCCCGATGAAGAAAAATACACACCCACACAATGATGCTGCCACCACTGTGTTTCAGGTTAAGACAGAATCAATGGGGTGCAGGTATAGATTCTCATTTTTTTTATTTTTCATTTTTTGTTATGTTGGGTGATCATTGATGAGGGCCCCAAGCTGCAAAATGGTAGAGGAAGACTCATGATGGAGATAACATTTAACCATGAAACCGAAGACTCACAGAACACAAGGAAGACACAACTGTACCTAACGGTACAATAACGGTAGAATCATGCAGGGAATCGCAAAGACTGGGAGACTTAAACACAGTGGTATTGTAACGAGTGACATGGAACCAACAGAACGCAGAGCAGATGGGAAAAATCTAAGCAGGGAACTGAGTGAAGGCTGAGTAATGGGCACTGGGAAAAGTACATGGACACACATAGGGATGCACCTAACCAAAGTGAAGGACCAATATCCACACAGGAGATACAGGACAGAAAGAAGAAACACAATAAAGAAGGAATGAACTGACATAGAAAGATACCAACTACTACTTTTAATATGTCTGTTGTATTAAACCCTTATAATAAACCATGCAGATTATAGTGGACATACAACAAAATGTAAAAGACAAAAGAATCAAAGGGTAGTAGCACTTTAGAAAGTAGATGTTAATGTGAAATATATGCAACGCAATGCACATCCAAATGATAAAATCTTTAAGGCTACTTCACTACCTGCCCAGTAAAAATACGGCAAAGGCATCCGTGTATTGGGTTAATGATGCAGTGTCAATTGACATTTAGTACGGTTGAATGATCATTTAACAAAACTCAAGCATCATCATAAATTTCCACGTCTGTTAGAGGGGAGGGGGTCCTTAGCATAGGGGCAGCAATCTTCTAAGCAGCAAATCATTCTGGGAATGAAAGGTGATATGTTTTACACCAGTATGTATTACAAGGACTCAAAGAGACACACTAGAGTGCCACTTCCATTTGAATTTATCGTAGAGTGATTATTGGCGATGTTGCACAGCGGAGCGAGGACAAAATGGCTTGCAGTGCTGCAGAGTACTGAGGAAAAAGTGGCTTGCAAATAAATCAAAAAGCAGGCTCGATGTAAAACAGACATCCATCAAGTGGCAGAAATGCTGTGTATACCTGAACTAATAAACTGTTAGAAACACCTCTCTGTAGTTTCTTATTCAGTGTTTATAGAACATAAAAAAAACACATCTGTATATGAAATGTGTTCAGTGAACTATTTCCTAACACAAACCAGATGGGTTTCAGATTTTATTTCAGACTTTATGTTTCATTTTTGAATGATTTATCTTATCTGGCAAATATTCTACTAAGGATGATTCAGTAGCTTTTTATTTCTGCTGTCTATGAGAAGTAAAATGTCTTCACTGTCTTGATCTAAAAGAAACAAGAGTAAATTAAGAATCAATGATTTCCTAGATGTTCCTAAATGCCTTTTTTCACTCAACATTTATAAAGGTTATAGTTAAAGTTTTGATTGTTTCACACTATACATAGAATTGCACATGATAAATCTATAGTTTTTAGATGCTGAATGTGCTAAATCATTACTGTAAGGAGATGGATGGATGGTCAGTGGGTCAGATGAAAACAGACAGTGGAACAAAAAATAAAGTCTAAAAAATCTTCCTGTGTAGATGAGAACTAGATAATGTATGAAGTCAACATCCCCCCTGCAGTGTAAAGTATTTGAAGAAATATATTATTTCTTTGCGTTAACATTTTAACACGAAAAATGAATAACAGAGTTTGTTTCTGTGTTGTGGTTAAACATTAATGTAGCCTCGTAAACTTTGATCTATTCTCAGAAACAGATGCTAGGAAATAACGAAAAAAAATTCAAGCTGCCAAGCAAGAGAGACAAGCTAAGACGTCACCACTTGACGGTTTGCTTGTGGACAGATGGTGCCGCAAAATGACTAGGCAGACAGCACAGAAGGCTCTGATCCCACCCCCCTCAATTCACACCACACAGCGGACCAGGACTCCCCTGCCCCCCGCCACCTTTGAGGCGGAAAGCCTTGTCTCCACCAGTAAATGACAAACAGAGTGAAGGCATGTGAGCAAAAGTACTAGCAAACACACAGCTCCTTGGATCAATAGATACCCAAACATAGGCAGCTGTTCGGGCTGAGGACGGCTCATGGACATTTCATGGAAGGATTTTCAGGACCCAAAAAGAAAACTACAATTTAATTTTTTTTTCTTGGGGAGGGGGAGGGGGGGAAGGTTGCAATGCATTTGTCTTCATAGTTATTCGGAACTTACATTTGTATAACAATGGCTTTTAAGGACCCAATGCTTTTTAGCCAGTGCCCCCACTGTTCTAAATCAATTACCTCTGGTCAGTCAATGCTTCGATTAGGGGGGTATTGTAAATTAGCTTGGTGTCAGGCTACATTAGTATCTGTAGGAGGAGTGTTGTGAACCCTTCAGAGACGGACATGAGAAAGAAGCAATGGCCAGTAATTCCGATCAGTGTTTGCAGTAATACTCAGTAAGTTTGAAGTATTTTTAAGTTTGTCACAGGGAATTAATCTCTGACACTAGATGAATCAACCCTACAATATGCCAGACCTTTAAAATATTTAATGGAAACCAAACACAAAAATATTCATCAAAACTACACTTAGAGTATTTTTTATGCCTTTACACCAGAGGTCTACAATATAGCTGTAGGTTCACCTCACAAAGTTCAAACACAATAGTGAATGCAAAATAACAAGACAAAATAGACTGAAGTCTTTTAAAAATTACTCATATATCATTCAGAATACCTGGTGATTAACCCACTCGAGACAGTGGAAATGAGTTTGGATTTCTTCACCGAACTGCCTGCCCTGAACATCCTCAAAAATACTGCTGTGGATAATTTCTGGTTCCTGGAAATCTGACTTTCTGAGTATCTGAGATGCTCCATACATGTACAAGGCAGAGACTGTACTTCCTGCAACAACTCAAGAAGAAGAATCATATACAATGGATGCATGTAATCTTCTCCACTGCCTTCATTCAGTCTTTCCTTTATTTGTCCATTACTACGTGCTCTTACTCATCTACAAAACACGACAAGTCTAAAGTACTTTGAAAGCTTACTGCACATTTTTTGCAACCCTGCAACACGCTATACTGTATGCTCAAACCCAACTCAGCTATATAACTCCACAACTTCCTGAACTTCAGCCTACACCTTTGTTTCCTGTCTTTCATTACTGGACAGGCTGATAAATCCAGGTGTGCCTGGAAAAAGTTGTCAAACACAGCTATATTAATCATTCTGTTCAGTAATCAAAGACAGGAAACAAAGGAGCTGGCTAAAGTTCAGGAAGTAGTGAAGTCAGAAATATAGCCCTTTGTATCCAAAGATGTCTATTTGGTGCACTTCTCATGTTTATCGAGTGTAATGGATCCTTTTTTGAATCAGTATTGGTACTAGATCCAAAGATATTGTGACAGGACACAGAAGAACGGACATCGGTAGCTCTGCTGCCCTGGGGTATCAAGCAGCTCCATCATGTACATGGATCTGTTGTGAATAACGAGTTTTTAAAATTTCTATCAATCCTCGGGTTATCTGTTTATTAGCCTAGCATTCAGTTAGTTTATTTAACTTTTATTTACCTTAACAGACCAGTCCTATCCCCCAGCCAAAATCAGTTCCCTTGTCCACTGGGGACCCCCTACATAAGGTGCATTTTGAGAATATTAGATGCGGGTGGAGGCAAGGGTCAGGAGTGCAGATAGACAGTCCTTTAAGTCAAATTTGTAGTTTGTGTGCTCAAATTGTACAAAGGTATCTATAATAATTCCGATAGAAAAACAGATCAGACTGACCAAAACGCACAAATAGCCCCTCACTTTAACACTGGCAGGAGACTCCAAAGTATATGCTAGCTTTAGCATGATTATTAGACAGCCGTTAGAGTATTTTATAAGCTTCAATCTGAACTCTATCCTTGGTGGGAAGAAATTGTTTTCCCTAAATATGCAACAGACCATACTCCTTTGTATGTGTTATGTTTTATCAACTAAATTTTCAATAAATTAAGTTGACTTCAAATGTAGTAAAATTTGATGACCATAAAAAACTACAGATTATCACATTTCTTTAAAACCAAATTACATTTTAGTCCAAACTCTTTGGAACTAAATATTCTGTCACAAATAAAACTAAGAAACACTGACTTGTTTATACTCTCAAAAACCTCTCAAGACACTATAGGAATATTCAACAGGATATTTGAAAGGAATTCTGAGTCTTCTGCACCACTTTTATAAGCATTTGCACAAATAGTCATAAATGATGGTCTGTTTTCATCTAACTGGGACCTGAGAAACTCCCTACATCTGTCAAATGCAAATTTTCTCCTGAAAATCTGCTTTGTCAGCCACATTATATACTCTCAGGTAATAAAAACACAAACACACAGACGTGAGGGGAGTTAGCCATAGACTCCATTCAGTTTATGACACAGGATGTATATTTCTCACATTATATTGAATGTTTGTCTTTAGTTGTTGCTGCAGCTCAGAAGAAACAGTTTGTTGACAAAATGCGTTGTTTTAGGTTGCGAAAGGGCATGTAAAACACACACAGAAAAGCAGCCCATTGTGGTCTAAAGTACAGAGGAATAAGCTTAATATTGACACAAGGAAGGGAGAGGGCTGGGAAAAGCCCCTCCCATAAAACCTGGTACTTGAGGTGGGAAACAGAAACATTGTACCTAATGGTAAGTGGCACAATAATGCGTAAGACTCGATTTAAAAAGGAAGACCTCTTCAAGTAAAACACACTTTTGGAAAGCTCAAAGGGAGATGCCACAATGAGAGATCCACCTTTTTTTTCCAAAAGTGCATTATTTACACAAAGGAAACCAGGACTCCTTGTCCTTGTGGACACAGTTAAAACCTAACATATTCAACATGTATTAGGTGTTATTGCGAGGAGATCCCAGAGGTCCTAATCTAAGTCTGTTGCTTCTATTCCAGACGAATACTTTCTCAGTCCCTGTCTAACTAGTGAAAAGAGGCAGATCCTAATAAGCCATTTTGTCTTTTTGTCAGTCTGCGTTTCCCTCTATCCTCTGGCCCCAACCCCCCTCTCCCACCCCCTGCTTTCTGACCAAACCTCCTCCCCGGTCTTTTACCCTGTCTAAGCCATGAGCCAGCCTGTTGGAACAGATGGAAGCATATATCCCCACTGCTCTCCGGAGGACTAAGGATTTAAAATGTAAAAGAGATAAGTTTGAGTTTGGCAAAGACCAGAGGATGGAAGAGCAAGAAAAGTAGGAACTAACAGCTCCACACTCATTTGTAAAACTAGAGCAATCTAAGTGTAACAGGGTAAAAAAATCATAATAAACTAACCTGGTCTGTGTGTTCTTGATTAGTTCTGATTCAAGCCTTCTATTGTGAACTTAAAATTATGACGTAGGTAAATAAGTTGAAAATCACACTGTTTGAATTCTTTTCTCATGAGTCACGGACATGTGACTATTAGTGAATATTAAGCTTCAAAGTTCAAGGCTGGTAATTAAGGCTATGAGCCAAAAGTTGCAGTCCACCGACTTTAGGCAAATTGGGACGATTAATCCTGATTCCAAATATGGAATCCCACACAGAAACAAAAACATGTAGGGCTATGTGAACAAAAAAAGAATTGATAAAGCCAGTGGATGCTTTAAGATTGAAATTGGTTAGTTGAAATTGATCTATATACATCACCACAAACTTTGGCTATTTCCAGTCCCCCATTGGAAGCTTTGCTTATGATTATCATTATTATCATTATGGGTGAACAACAAATTTAGCACAGGAAATGAGACTGTGCACAAAGCTAGCTTTTCAAAACCAAAAGAGGCAAGATTTTTAAGAACTTGGCAAAACAAAAAATATAACACATAATATTGGTGTCTTAAAAGCTAAACCTGTATCTTAAATATATAATATATAAATATATATATTACATTCTCTGGCAAATAAAATAAAGATTTCATTAAAAATGTGCTAAAGACTTTCTCTTCAACCTGGTCACAGTGCTTAGGATTTTAAAGTACATTTAAATAGAGAAAACTCATCTAGTACCTTTTCACTTTTACCAACCATTCAAAATGCTTTTACACAACAAGTCACAATCACTAGCTGCACTCAAAATGTGCCCTTATTCACCATACCAATGGATCAGTAGGAACCTTGGAGCAAAGTGCTTAGTTCAAGGGTATTCTGACCTGCTGAGGGGAAGGATGGAATTAAACTGACAAGTTACTGACGACTACTCCTACTGCCAAAACCCCTTCAAAATCTGAATAAGTTCTTTGTTCAACATTAAAGTAAGCTATAAAGGAAAGGCTAACTTTTACAACTCACTTGGCATATAATGCTTAACCAGTTGCAATATTCTCACTGTAAATTAGCCATTTATTCAGCTTTGCTGGGAAAATTGGAATCCATTGTAAAGTTTAGCGTCTAGACTAACTCAAAAACAATGATGCAGCCCTTGTGTTTGATGAGTATATAGAATGCACTGGAACACATGCTCAATTAAACATCATGAGTCAAAATAGTCATCCAATTGAGCCCCAGTAGGTGGTCAAAAAGAGATGATACCGTTGGTGTCTCACCTAATCAGAAAATGTGGAATAACCCTAGAAATGAGCATTGAAAGGATGCCTCACTGGCAGATGGTAAGTTAAGCATTAAGAGTGGTAAGCCAGTTGCATTATGTCACATCTAGAATGACATTGAATTCAGTTCTGAGGAACAATTAACTCTTTCTTAACATTCTTGTAACGTTAATCATCCATCCATCCTCTCCTGCTTACTCGGTCTGGGTCGTGGTGGATTGTTAACAAGCCAGGTCAATTCAAGTACTGATTATCTTAGCCATAGATGTAAACAGATGCAACCAGTTTTTTTGTTTTTCATGTTTGTTTGGAACTTAAGATTTGGTTAAATCCCTATTTATAGTAAAAACAGCCCCAATACCTCATTGATAAACATACCTACCCTCAGGGGGCCTAAATCGTGATATGCTGAATTTCCACAGGCAAGAGTAAACTGAATTAACACCGGATATCTCCTGAGCTTGCTTTGGCAGAAATTGTGAAGTCAGACCCACGTTTTCCTCAACACCTCACCTCAGTCCACCTTTCAGGTAATGAGAAAAGATCTGGACACTGCATCTGTCGTCTGAAGTGAGATTCTGCTTTGTCCTCAATCTCCACATGGCAGCATGACAGACAGCAAGAGTGCAGAACAACGGGCCGACGAGGTTGTGAGCGGCACAATCGATTGCCAGCTGACTGGCAAGGTCCATTATACTGACAGGCCGCAGCCACAACACGCTGACCTGCACATCACCAACGTCCTCATTACCACCTATGAATCTCTCTCTGGGACCAATCTCTCTGGCCCTCTCCTCACTCTGGCTCCGTTTTTTCTATGGGATCTCTGGGCAAAGCATACAACTGAAATTCACTATGTCAATCTATTAGATAATCTTCAAAAGAAACATATAAGGCTAAAAACAGACGCAGAATACAGACAGAGGAACCTATAGAAATTACAGCCATAATGTACATTCAATCCTTGACACTTAAAATCTCTAACTCGGCTATATTCAGCAGTTCACTCACTGTGAGGATTTTCCTTTTGTTACAACTGTCCTTGGGATACCTATTTATACTTATTCACTCCACAGCACAGATATGATTTACCTGCCCCCAAACTATCAATTACCACCTAGAAAGAGTCATTGTTCAGTGTCTTCACCAACCAGACACAAATGTGCTTCCAGTTTTTACACATGTTCAAAGATATACTCGAAGAAAACCATGGTTCAGTCTGAGCTCTTGAGATTTGAATGACTCATCAAATACTTTGCTTGACAAATCACTTCATAAAAAGAGATTCTGGCAAGAGCTCCTCTAGATATTACATGAACACACACCCAATCAAGCAAAGCCAGCATTTAGATCTGAAAAGTCTGTATAAATTAGAAAATTATAAGAAAAGTTGCAAAGGGTTTCATTTATTTTAATTACACTAATCATAATCATTCATAAAGAAAGATTTTTCAAAGCCTAGATTAATTAATAAATAAAAGTATAAAATAATAACTGATATGCAAACAGACCAAAACCTTTTGCTCGATTTAATTAATTTAAGGAATAGCAGCTATAGTGCCTCAGGACATGTATCCAAACTGCTTAAGCTTTTGTCAAATTGTAACCTCAAATCCAAATGAACTTTGTTGGGATTTTAAAAGCCAGAGTAGCACAGTAGTAGTGTATAATTGTATTTCCTAGTTGTTCTATATTTAGGGCATCTTAGTGAAGAGTGAAGCTTTACGCAAAGTTTAAAGTCCTATAAAAACCTATAACAGATCATGCTGTATGTTGCTCTTTCTGTCTTTTAATCAAACACAACTAGATTTACAGCTATGCAGCAGAAAGTCATCCACATAGGATGATGATGCCATCACTGTTGGATATTGGAACAGCCCAAAAACAAAACAAAAAAAAAAAACAAAAAAAAAAAAAAACACATTACCTGGCCAATCTCCCAAAATACTGAAATAAGACTGCTACTATAAATTGGGGTTTTGGTGGATGCATGCATGAAACATTCGCATATCTCAACTGTGGCATTACCAAGGGGCTCTTGATTGCCTTTAGTGACTAAATTAATTTAGGAATTGCACTCAGGAGGTTACTAAGTGTAACAATTGAATAACTTATATAAGCAACTGTTAATGATATATCTATTTTAAGGGATCCAATTAAAAGAGGCTGATTGAGCATGCATAAAAGACAATTTCTATTTTAAATCAAAAATCTTTTCAAGTCCAGTTATGCACAACTTTGTATTGGTCTATTACATAAAATTCAAACACATACACTGAAACGAAGCGCTTCCAGACAGCTGTGAGCTTTTCAATGTGCTCATAAAATGAGAGATATGTCCAAACTCCTCTTGTCAGGTCATCTCAGTTTGACCGATTGGGCTGAACACAATGCTGTCCTACATACAGAAAGACAAGTCGGTACAGGAGCCCATCAATCACCTCATCAAATCCACCCTAATGTTGAAAGTGTCTTTGTCAGGTCAACAAACGACGCCCCATTGCTGCAAACATAGCAGACATTCCAGAGGCTGGTTAATGGCTGTCTCTCAAGGATCTGTTTAACTTGGCTGAAGAGTTTTAAAAACTTTAGGCTTAGTCAATCATAGGAGGTAAACCGTCGACCAGGAGGCAGAAATTATGCAGATGGCCTAAGCTAATAACCTCATAAAGCTCTTATGAGAACTGCAGCCCACTTTCTTGTCATGCTTGGTCTCTAGCAGTTTTCCATACAGCTTGTAAAGGAAGATCTGAGAAAGCAAATTCCTTTTAAGTGAGGCATCATGTCTAGTCATAGAAATCATTAGAATAACTTATTTGGGTCAGAAAGCTAATAAATGTAAATTAACAATGAGCTGGGATCCCCACTTAATGCACAACACTCTGAGGCAGTCACAGCTCAACATCAAACCATATAACTACTAACCCCATGAGACGCTGAGCTAGGGGAATTAGGAATCTCCTTACCAATAAGTGCAAAAAAGGATGACACATAATTTATGCAAATATAAAGGCATTTCACTGGCATAAATAATTGCTCAAAACAAGATGCAAAGTATATGAAGGAGACTGGCTAGCTGTCTTCCAAAACTGGTTCTCTTGTCTTATTTTAATCCAAGTTTCCCATGTTTACTAATGCAGAAGAAACCCCTTTATCAGGGAAGAGATTTGTAGGGAAGAGGCAGGGGATTAGCCATTAAATTACCAGGCAGACAGCATCCCTGCTCCAGGGTTGTGAAGCAGTAATCTCAAAGGCTGGAAAGGGTGGAGGGGGGGTCCAGAGATAAAGGTTTAGGATTGTTGCTGCAGCACTCTAAACAGTGCACAAGTTGAACACTAAAACGTGTTTAGGGTTGACTTTCTGCAAAGGCTGGTTTATACTTTATTGTAAATGTTTTAATAAGGCCTGACCACATTGTGTGCTGAGCACCAAGCAGTGCAAGAATTTAAAAGGCTTTAAAAGAGGACCGCTGTAGCTAGGCAGGGCTAGTGGAATTAGATGTCGGTGGCCTTGTCCATGGTTCTTGTTCCGTCACCTCTCTGCCCTTTCTTCAACAAGGAGCGCTTCCCTTAGAGAAACACCCCCATCCTCACAGGCCCCCGCCCCGTGGACACAGGAATGTTTCATCAACGCCACAGCCCCCAGCATCTTTACCAGGCCACAGTGGGCCAAGAGGCGCTGCACAGGCAGGCCATAAATAAGTCAGGCGTTATAATGAAACCAAATGAATCTCCATCCATCTTCACAAAACAAGCCGGGGAATTGAGAATTCTGCAGGAGGAAGAGACATTGCCCTATGTTTGAGGATAAAACACACAGCCAAGAATACAAAAGCTGCACGCTCAGATGCAAGTCTACGACTGAGTGTGAAGGCTTATTATTCCATTAGAAGTGACATGTGTGGGCTGATAAAGGAAGGGACAGGAGGACTGGTGAAGTAATGAAGTGGAATGTCAGGTTTAAGCATGGCATTTTTAAGAAAATGGGAGCCTGAGCAAACAAGGGCTCTGGTGAAAGCGATGGAATAAATCAGATACTAGATTATACTTGGAGTACAGAGCTATGAATAAATCCAGCAAAGCTTTAATTTTATTTGTTTTACTCCTGCATAGCATTATAGATGCCCATCATACACCCTAAAGTAAAGCTGCAAACTAAAGTTCTCACTGAAGACAGGCTAAAGCAATCAGTCCCAGCTTTTATTCATTAAAAGATCAAATATTATTACACAATAAATTCATAAGACTAAATACTGATAGTGTGTCACATAGATCAAATGTAACCTTTCCATTGCTTTTTAAAACAGTTATATTGAATCATGACGTGTCATTGAAATCTGTAGTAAGTTATATACTAAATAGATACAAGGATAATTTCTTGATGAGAAATGGATTTAAAGTGGCTTATTTGGGACAAAAAACAGACACATGACCCATTTTGCAGTAAACACAGGAAATAAACAGTTGAAAAGGTTAGATTTCTGCTTGCCTTTAAAAAAACAGTCTTTACTCAATTCATACCTAGAAATTTTCAAACATATTCTAGTACTAAATTTCAAGTTTAAAGTAAGAGATTAAACAGTTCCCACTGCTATGGCTAGGATATTTGCTAAATACAATAAATAAATAGCTATAAATAAACATTACTCCTGCATGCTTTAGCTTCAATACTAAGCTCTAGCTATGACTATTTTTCCCCATCTTTGAGGCAAACGAAGAACAGAATCTTTGACAGAGCTTTTCAGCTGAATATTAGTATTTTAACCTAAGTCCTAGGGGTTGAAGATGTTATTGAATTAATATTTACACTGTAACATGCAGTCAGCTCTCACAAGTAGAACAAGGACTGATAATATGGAAGATTGTAATATTCTAAATGACATTTTTTTTAACAACCGACGGCATGACACTGTACTAAATTAAGTTAAGACTTGGCTACCGACAATGCTTTAATATGAAACCATAGGCTCCAAGTTTAATAGGTCCCTAAGCTATTGCAATAAGACAAAACCTATTATTATTTTACAATAAACGAGAAGGAAAAGTTATAAAAATATTATAAAATAGTAGTAGAAAAGACCGTATTTGTAAAGAATCACTATATGTACCATGTGTCTGAATAGTCTGGGTGGGTGGATGGATGGATTGATCTAAAGTCAGTTAGAGGGTTAACAAAAAGTAAAGTTCAACAAAGGAAAATGAGAAAATTTATTAAAAATAATTGTCAATTTATGTCCCCAATCAACTCCAATGCAGAGATTACATTTATTAAAAGACAATCCTAACCTTGCAACATATGGAATGTACCAAAAAAAAAAAAAAAAAAAAAAAAAAAAAAAAAAAAAAAAAAAAAAAAAAAAGAGAAGCTTTTCCAGGAAATAGAGGTATTTTCGTCATTATAGAGGCATGATTGGATGATTTGTAACTGTAATGAACTCTGTGCGAAGAATGAAATGTTCTGACTGACAAAGTGGACTTCTCTTTTTATGAAGCCAATTTAGTAATAGTTTAAATTTAAGGTCCAAGACCATGAGAAAAAAAGAGTGATGATGGTTTGCTATGAATGGCCCTTAAAAGATGCACTTGCAACGAAAGATACATCAAAGTATATGATACAAAACAAAAGGCACACAAGAAGAATTTGAGAAAGACATTAAGCTAAAGCTTCCCTGCTCACAAGCAACAAAAATAACACCACCTTGCCTAAAATAAACATGTTTTCTAATTTGGATCTGATTTGGTGTCAGAACTCTAATACAGTTTTTATCAAACTTATAGAGAAGTCAAAGGCGAGGTGCAGACCTACTTCTATCAAATGAGCTCACTGCTAAGGGCGGCAGAGAAAAGAAGTCTTGTCAAAACACTGATGACTGCATTGGTAAAGATGGCCTTTCTTCTACACCTTCCCGTCAGCACCTGTCGAAATGAATGAAAGGCTGGACAAAATAAAGAAGTGTCACAACCAAAACGAGAAAGCGACTGTCAGCAACCACTGACACATCACACGCCGGTGGCCGCTGATTGACATCACACATTATGCAAGGCGTATACAGCAGCTTAACTAAATTGAAGCAGTGTAAACATGTAATTAAGTACCCAACGCCGGATTGACAATTAGGCGTTGTCATCATGAAACAACAACCTATGACCCTGTCAACATCGAGGAGCAATTCCTGACGCATAAGCTGAAAAGATTAAAAAAAAAAAAAAAAAAAAAAAAAAAAAAAAACACCCCCTGCTGACATTTTAAACTTGACACCTCGTAATCTGCATGAAAGCTTTGAGCTCTGATAATTCAATAAAAGCGGGCAGGTTTTTACTCGCAGCATGTGTCATGGATAACTGACACAGTCGCCGTCACTGGCATTGATCTGTGATTGTAAGCTTCATCTTGCATGTTCAGACTCAAAAGAAAGCCTTTGAGGAGATTCATCATGCCTCAGTAGCCTATTACACATCACCAAGCTCACCAGTGATGAGAAATCAAGTTCTATGGAAAAATCCATACGTTCAGCCTGTAATTACTTTTGAAGAATCCAGTGGTGGTGGTGGTGCAAGGATGTAGACTGAACGACTGTTCCTTTAAAGATCATCCATGTAGAGAGAAAGACATCGACCTCAAGAACCTTTCAACCAAACATGATGCAGAGTACATTACAAAAGTATTGGTTAAAACAACTATCTTCAATGTATTTTATAAAGTTTTATAAACCCATCCCTAAAAATGATCCATGAACTATTCAATAATAATGTCTGTGAGTGTACAGCGACTGAGCTTTGAACATCCCATGGAGCACTGTTAAAATTGTCATCTAAACATGAAAACAGAATGGCAACACTGCAAACCTACCAGGGCATGGACACCCATCAAGAAAACATTAAACCTCTACCCTTATTAGGGCACTTAGTGAAATTCAAAATTTGAAGTTGCGAGTGCTATCGGAGGACAGAACAAGACCTTATACTTAAGTAACATTTAAAAAAGTATTTCCATGGGAAAAATCAAGGTCCACATGAAAACATCACTTGCCTTAATATGGTTAAAAAAACCATGCTTCTATAGGAAACACATTTGTTGTCATAACCCTTAAAACATTAAAGCTCAGTCAAGAACTCAAGAGCTTACATTTTTCACTTTGGAACTTATTAACTTTTTATCTTAAGATTAGCTTTAGTTTAATTATTTAACAGAAGGTAACATATCTCACACAGTAGGTAACATTAGATTGCTGTGGGTGTTCTATAAAGCAGTAACAGCTTTACAACAGAGGTGGACTTCGCAGACTGGACTGAAGGATTACCGGCAACAACTGCAGAGCTCCCTAAACTTACCATCACCACCCTGAAACATTACAAGAGCAGCATCATACGATGGTGAAGTTGGTCAGAGTTGAATCTTTGATAAAGATAAGGGTGGAGGTTCACCTTCCGGCAGGAAAACAACTCAAAACCTACTGCCAACACTACAATATTTAGATCAAAACATACTTATTTGGTATATTGGCTTAGTGAAAGTCTAAACTAAATTAATTGGTTCACAGTAAAGACTTCATCGTAAAATACTATTTAAATGTATCACTTGAAATGTAAAAAAAACAAAACCAAAACAAACATGCATTTTCTTTTCTCCAAGTTTTAGTTACCCAATACTTTATGATGATCTAAACAATAACACCTCAGGTAAATCCACAGTGGTTTATAATTACAGCATTACAAAAAGTGAAGGTGTCATAACACTTTGGCAAAGTTTTCCACATTTAGCCATCGAAGCTTATAAAAGGCAGATTAAAAAAGGCATAGCTGCTTCCTTAAGTCATGTCCAAATTATATTTGACCTCAACTTGATGGCTGAAAAGTGGCTGAGGCCTAGTCGTAAAAATTGGAATGATGGGTCAGTGGCCTGCATGCCGGGGGTGAGGGAGGACAACCTCCAGGTCACACCACGGAGACTTGGATTGGCTCAGTTTGCACAAATGGTCACGGCGTACGGTTTTTAGCTATGTTCGTTTTTGCTATCGAGCAGCTGAACAGACATTTCAACCATACGGTCCGTCTTGAGTTTCAAACCAGGTTTAGTGGTGGTGGTGTTGGAGGGGGGATATACAACTCTATGTTAAGACAAACAAGGGGTGAGAAAAGGTTGCTCTGCTAAATCATTAACTAAAAAGAAAATTGTGTAAAATTGTTCTTATTGCAAAACAACTGACCTACAGGGAAGAATCTGTCTCTGAAAGGCCAAACAAAACAGAAAAAAAACATGTCAGAATTGTGTTTTTGGAAAGCTTGAAGCAGCTTTGGTGGGAAAGGGCATGGTACAAAAAGGGTATTTTCTCACAGACACCCAGGGCTTCTATTGAGCAACAACTTTTTTTCTGTGCAACAGTTAGTAAAGTACTTGTGAACAAGGAAAGTTTCTTTTCAAAAGAAGACTAAGAAAGAATATAAACCTGCAAATCACACAAACATCTATTACAGGATATAGTTAGTCGAGACAAAATCATAATTTATGACTTCCAAAAGTTCCCCTCTACAATTATCTAGGATTTCAAAGCTTTTCAGTGTCTCCACCTCACAGGAATCTGTGTCTCTGAAATGTTACCCCCAAAGATTGCCCATGGAGATAAAGACAACTGGAAAAACAGGTTATTTGGCCTTAGAGAGTAGGGCCTAATGTAGTGGAAGCGCTAGGGTGCCTCACCTTTAGCAGTGGTAGCCAGGGTACGTTCTTTGGCCCTCCTATTCAAAGTCCTTTCAATACTTAGGGGAGGGCTCGCACCAGACAGGGCAATTTGCCAAAGAACCAGCCAATAGAGCTAAGCCAAGACGAGGTTAAACTATTGTTTTGGCTTCACAAGCAAGAATGAGCAAGGACAAAAAGTAAAGGAGACAAAAGAGTGGTAAGAAAATACCTGACCACTCAAGTGGAACATATCAACTTATTTTGCTACTTTTATCATAAAAAGGCAATCTGTGAATAGCATGTTCGTGATTTCATGAATGTAAAGTTTAAAGAGGTCAATATGTTTCAAACAATGCACCTGTGCCCCTCAGTCATTTAAAAGAAAAAAAATTCTTTAACAGTAGATGCTCAAAACTCAAACTTACCCATGCATGTCCAGTATCTTCACTTATTAAAAAATCATATTCACTCCTCTTTATTCTGAGGCACTTATTCCAGTAAGAGAGATACACAGAATCCGAATCCAATGTAAGAAAATCCAGTAGTATCCACAAAAAGAAAAGATTATCCCTGAGTGATGTCTTTGGAAAAACAGAGAGAGAATGTAGTCCCCAGTCCCTTCTCAGTTATTCCGTTCACAGCGTTTTCATTACACCAAAGGAACTCTTCTCCTTGGCTTCCCCGGCAATAGGTTTCCAGCTGTGGCTGCGGGGAGAGATCCTTCAGAGTCAAAGCTTGTTCACACACTGAGCAGGGTGTTCAGGGACTGCCTGAGACAAGCCAAACCCACCCCATGTGATGTCACCGGTGTCAGATTTCAGACATTAGGAGGGAGGAAGCTGCAATAGGGTCTTACCTGTTTTTAGACCTGACCAATGAGAGGCAATGTGTGCTTTACCTGAATGTAGACAAAAAATAAAAAGAGTCTGAAGGTACACGTGATCTTAGGTGTATCTTAGAGACTCCATGATATATTGTTCACCTTGAAAGCTGAGGTTAATAATAAACAAAAAACAACTCCTCTCTGTTGATCCTAAAACTTCAGGATACATTTACACTCTCCTCTTAATAGACATTTTTGTCACACTTGAGCATTTCAGGAGACTGTAAAAAAATGTTATAATGGACTATGACAACCTAAGTAAACACAAACAGATGTTTTCAGATGATTATATAATTTATCAAGAAAAACAAATAAACAAACCATTCTTGCTAGATGGCAAAAAGGGATTGCTCCCCTAAAACTAACACCTGCTTGTGTCACCTGTAGCAGTAACTAGCATCAGTGGGTAATTTGTTGTGGGACTGTTCCCATCACTGTGAAAAAAATCTATTCCACTCTGCAGAATTGTTTTTCAAGATCCGCACTGGAGGGTTTTCTAGCACGAATGGCCTGTTTTGTCAGTCATGAGAAACAATGTCAGAAAAAATGGAGACCATTATAGACAACCCAGAGCGTCTTCTTTATCAGACAAACAATAGAATGTCTTCAGTCTGAGGTTTCTCTGGACTGATGAAAAACTGCTAGAGGACATCCTCCTTGGAAACAGCAAAAATATTTAATTCAATTGGGCTTGATAAAGTATTTTTGAATAAATATGTTTTTTTCATATGGTTTTCATATGTTCAGCAAATATACGCACACCTATGCCCCAAAAAATGATTTTTATAATTAATAGTTGAAGGTCATTAAAAAACAAGTCGCTATAACATCATTGCGTCTTCCTAATTTAATGCTGAACCGAATCTGGATTTAATAAAAACTATTTGCACCATTAGGATACCATGATGAGATGTCCTGGAACATGTCGTAACCATCTGCTTACTATGGTATGTCTAAAATGCCTCAACTGGATATGTAGCATTGAAACAGACAACACAAGGCAGACTCTTAATAGAGTCCAGATTTTGAAAAGGCCACTTTAAAATCATTTTTATATGTTTTACAAAAATTGAGTAATGGACTTGCTGTTTGTAACAAATATGTTTTTTGGGAGCTAGTGTGAGATGGGCCTTTCTGTTATGTTTTATCTGCAGTGTTTCCTATTATCTGGATAGTCGAGAATGAATGTCTATTTTTTTTACTCTCTTTTTTTTTTCGATGAGTCGAGAAGTTCGGTTAAAACTTAGGCAGGTAAGGGCTGCAGGGCTTTTGGTGTCATCTTGGGTTTGTCTCTTGGATGAGTCATCAGTGCACTCTTGGGAGTAATTTTCACAACCGTTCCTTGTTTTTCTTTATTTGAGGAGAAAGGCTCTCACAGTGCTTCATTGGAGTCTAAAGCCTAAATGACTATGTAACACCTTCAATAATAGATGCTTCTCGTGTGTTCTATATTTCCTTTAGATTAGGGTGTGATATGTCACTTGTTGAGTTTCTTCTGGACTACTACTTGTTCTAGCAATTTATCGTACAGAATTGGAAGGGATGAGGTTGTTTTGGTTAGCTTCTACAATAATGTATTCAATGATGAGAAAAGTAAATCTAGAAAGGGGAAAAAAACAGAGGATGTCTGTAAGGAAGCAAACACTTTTTCAAACCACTGGATGAACTGGTTTTGATTCAGATACTTTTGCATTAATATCAAATTAACATGTATTTAACATAGATTTAATCAATGAGGGTTTGCTATTCTGGGCTAAAAAACACATGAGCAACTTCTTACTGTAGGTTTTAAATAAGCTGCTGAAACTTAGGGGACTAACAAAGCATAACCTTGAAATATACAAACATCCCCAAGAGACTTTGATAATATATGTCCACTTACATGTTTGCTGTATAATAAAGCTGCTTAAAAAATAATTTGCCCTTCTGTCTTTCTTTTTTTAGGGCGGGGGGGGGGGGGTGGG
>JAUZNJ010053730.1:0-31960 GCA_034780135.1 Jordanella pulchra | reverse complement strand
CCCCCCCCCCCCCCCCCCCCCCCCCCCCCCCCCCCCCCCCCCCCCCCCCCCATCAAGATCCAAAATCCCCATTCTTAAATCTGCACAGCTTTGAGTACACACATACATAATTTCTCCAAACATACTGTTTCCCATTCCCTTTGGTCAAACTCCGCTAGCCATGGAGCTAATCATCCACAACAGATGTTCAGAAATGTTCAGTCGGATTTATGACAGAGCTCAGAGGAACAGCCAAGTCAGCCCCTGGTGCTGTTTTTCTCTCCCGTCCTACAAGGACAAGGGATTGCACTGAGAGAGGATGTCAGCACAACAATTCTTCCCCCCCCCCGAACGCCACCAAAACTCCCCGGCTCTCCCGAGACTCACCATCCGAGACGAGTGAGCCTTAATAGATCACAGAGACTCGGGACCTCGGGGGGAGTTTTGCTCATTTATCCCCAATAATACTTTGTGCAATGTTACTCATCCAGCAATGCTTCAACTGTGTTTCACCCTCCACATAATGATATTTGTTATATAAATCTGTTCCACTGCTGATACTGCAAGCCTGGACTGTGATAAATATTTTAGATAAAGCAATACATAACATTGTGTTTCCTTTTATAATGAAACAACATATCCACAGTACCTGGTGTAAGGCGGAGGAGTACATAAATGCCAGTTTTAGAATCGCATTGCTTTTAACTGTATCATTTTATATTAACTATAAAATGGCACCAATTTCATGTATTAACATAACAAAAGACATTTACTATAACGGAACAATAAAATCCTCCACTAAGACTATCACTGGTAAAACTATTCTGGTTTTCACATCTGTCTTGGTTGTAAACCAAAGCAACTCAAGTGATGTATAGACACCTTATTAGAACTGCATTAAAGGACTTTTTAGCATCCATGTTGGTTTTCAAACTCAGACTCACTGTCCTGCGTTTTTATCCATTTCTCTGCCGCAGCCCAACCACATCAATTGATTCATTCAGCATTCCACTTTGAGACGGCAGAAAAGGTTTGCAGAGGCCTTTTTATCACCCAATTATTAAAGTCAGGTGTGTGAAGGTAGAGAAATTTCAAAAACAAGAAGGATTGGTACGTTCTCAGGATAGGTTGCAAACCAATGTCTGAATTGTTGTTAGATAGAAATCATCAGGTTTGGACTAAAAAAAACATTTGATAACCCTGAATGAAAATTCCTTGTTCTTTTCAAACAAAAAGAAAACCATTTTTTTTCACACGTAAAGACACATCAGGGCAGTTCTTTTAAGGCTGTAAGCAATCGAGAGACAACAAGACTTTCAAGAAATGATAAAAAAGCCAAAGTTAAGTAAGATTTTTTTATGTTATTTTATATATTCAATATTTCAACTAAATTCTTTCACAAAAAATTATGGATAATTACATATTGAGAACCATCTAAAAATGTAATTGTAAAGCAAAGTATTACAATTCTTGTGAATCCAGACAATAACTGTTCCTTTAATGCTAACCATGCAAATATAAGATGATGAACTTTAAAAGTGTCCTTTTCCTTCAAAACTCTTTGTACCACAGGAGTTTTTAGGAGACACCGTGTTCTTATATATTCCTTGATTACAATTCATATCAAAGATGCCTAACAAACCCAGAGATATGCATCATTATGATCAGGGCATCTCCTGCCTGAATGCTTTGGTTCATG
The DNA here is from genome assembly GCA_034780135.1 of Jordanella pulchra. Lineage (NCBI taxonomy): Eukaryota > Metazoa > Chordata > Actinopteri > Cyprinodontiformes > Cyprinodontidae > Jordanella > Jordanella pulchra. The sequence goes on along the minus strand of JAUZNJ010053730.1, from coordinate 30,282 downwards.
AATCCAACATTTAATATCAACCAAAGGTATACATTACTCTACATTATTGGACTAATCGATGTCCCTGCTTAATTTGCTTACCCATTAGACCAGCTTATTAACAACGATAGACGGTAAGCAAGTACTAAAATGAAAGGTTTGCAATATGATACCCTTGAGTACCACCACCAAAGTTTTATGGTATCACTGTAATACATTTTAACACGTACAGCATACACTATTTCTCTTCCTTTCAAAACATAAAAGGCGTAATACTTCACTAAAACATAATAAAAATGTTGACTAAGTTGGAAGTTTTATATAGCAGCGTGCAGCAAGAAAAACTTTGTAAGCAGTAGAAAAAACTTTGGTCATCCAGCCTCTTCTAAGGCCTCTCATTAAAAAAGAATTATGAATCCTTAATACAATAAGAAGGGAATAATTTAGCAGTATTCAAAAGGTAATTTTTTAAACCACAATATGACTTAAAGAAGGTAACCCTCCAACTAATAGACAGAGCGGTTGTACTGGACTCTGTAGATCTCTGAATGCAATTATCAGTAAAAAACACAACTTTCCTGTGCTAAATAATGATTCTCATTTTATTGCTCCTGGAAACACGGTTATCTTGTTAAAAAGTAATTTTTGTTGCAATTGCAAAAAAACATGAAATATGTTTCAGTTGTATAAGCAGCAAAAACCCAACACATAATTGCAAATTAGGCATTCATAGAGAACAGAAAGTTGTCAAAATCTACTCCATATCTATCCACAGGAGAAAGAACAGCCAAGCTGGACAGCTTGTAAACATCTCATTTTATTACAAGCTTACAAGAGTTTGAGGGGAATCTTCTGGAAAATAATGAGTCCACCCACACACCCATAAGGAGAGGGAAAAAGTAGTATATTTGTGGGTGTAAACTGTTTGTGCCAAATCAAATGTCACATGAATCTGAAATGAAAATCACCGCAACGAACTGAACCTCAGAGTGGGAGGTAAAAATTTATTAGCTGCACGATGTAAGCCATGTCATTTTGAGTCTAATCCCATTTGGGTGCAATGTTAAAGTAAAAATCAAAAGCTTACAGATGGATGCGTTGAGTTTCAACTCTCAATGAAAGTTTTTAACTGTTGCCCAAAGGGAGGTTTGGTCCTTCAAGCAGTTGAAAAGCTTCCCCCCCCCCCCCTCCCCCTCCCACCTCAACAGCTTCAATAGAGTTGGAAATAACCCTCTTTTACCAAGACAGAGAATTTATAACGCTGCAACAACCACCCATCCCCCCACTTGTTTCATCAGAGTTAAGGCCACTTGACAACCTTTTAAATCTCAGGCAGCGGGCCTTTTTTTTTCCTACTAAATCCAACCAACAATTGTAGCATGGCCTTGTATGTGTAAGGTAGCTGTTTTTATGCGTCAATTATATTTTTCTAGTGAGTATGTGCAAAGCTTGTTGTGTGGCCTCAGGGTTGAAGCAGGCATGAATCAAACTACCAAAACTCAGCTTGTTCTCCTGCAGCAAGCATCACATAAGGCACCGTGCTGCCTGCTGCAGGATGGGATGAATCACACTGGCCATGGGTTTTATCAATTTACCTGTCGACACCAAGTCTACAGAAACACTTTCCGAGGTTAAACTTTGAGGTAGAGAAACAAGTTGCTCACCGTCATTTTAGCAGAGATTAAATAGATGAATGATGTTCGCATTGCAACTCCATGCCATACATTTGTGCTGCCCGGCCACTGAACCAGGTCATTCTAATCTAAACAATGGAATTCACTTTGCAGATTGGACTCAACTGGTTTAGTGGATGGGCAGAACAAATGCATGGCTTTGTTTTTGGAACATTGCAGCTGGGCGTTATCTGTAATTCATACAGGGTCTTGCAAAGGCATCTGTCCCTCCTTTAAGTTGCTCACATTTTGTCATATTAAAACTATAAAATTAAATGCACTGTTTGAATTTTACATGATTAACAAATATGAAGCAACTGATTGTGAAGTAGCACAAAGATGACAAACTTCACAAATGTTTTAACAAATTACAGATATCAGAAACCTCAAAAACATGAATAAATCCTCCCCACCATAAAAATATGGTTGTGGTAGCATCATGCTGTGGGAATGCATTGGCAGCTGGTTTACATAAATTACATAAACATTGGCTGATCTTGAGAAATAGCTTCTTACCAGCTGGAAAAGACCAGTGAATGTAGTGGAGATTTTTCTTGTCTACAAATAAATTTACCTGGTCATTTCATCCCTTTTATACTTATTTTTCTCCTCACATTTGCAACGTAGAGGAAAAAATACATTCTTCCAATTAAAAAAACAGTTTTCCTTTCCACTGTTGCTTCATCCCTGTTATAAAGCAGGGATTCCTGCCAGATTAGTTAGCAGATGCAATTGAAAATGATATTTTGTTTTTACACTCTACAGTTCTTAACTGCTTTGTATTGTCTGTCACACTCAATCCTTATAAAAAACACTGAAGTTTGCAGAAGCAGTATAAATACTTTGGCACATAGCTGTATCTATATATTCTTGATGGATGATATAAAGTATAGCGATTCTGTTTAGCCCTTAAAAAGAATGCAAACAGTTGTGCATAACTTCCTCATTCCCCCCGAGACATTGTCAAACACAACACTGGCAGCATGCCAATGAAAAAATGCTGACCCGTGTCATAAACACTGAGCTGTGAAAGTCAGTGTGCTGCTGCTGATGGGCTCTTTAGACTAGCAGTATGTCATCATGTCCAGAAGCACAGCTGGGCAGCACCTGTTAGTTTTACATTCCCCAGCAATTTGCAGTGTACAAAGGGTTGGATACTGCCACTGGTTTTGTTGGCTAATTTGCTTCCACGCTGAAACTGGTGGGATTTATTATTATATAGCGTGCATGGACCACACTGTTACTTATAAATATTGGTTAGGCATATTTGCAAATTTTCAGAACAACTTTTAACCTCACTCTGAGATGTAGAATGATATGGGTTACAAGGGGTAGTTCAGGCCAGGCAGCAAGCATGAGTAAATGTCTAATTATATCTAATCATATGTAATTTTCTTGATGGAAGGCACCAGAATTAGAATTCATTAATTCACATTAAAACATGTAGAATCTGCATAAAGGACTTAATTAAATATAAAAGGTTTTCAAAAATAAAACTGTATTCTGTGACAGACTAAATGGAGCCTTTGAACATTGTACTTTAGCTCAATGTTTGCCAAGGACACAATTATGGACGATTTTCTTTTCTTGCCAGGAATGTCTGCAGATAACACAGGCTCCTGTATTGAAGGGGAAGTCGATGGCAGGAGGTATAAAAAAAATACAAAGGACATGGGGAAAAAAAGCACATAAAATCACAGATAAGATAGTGGTTTAATGGCTGTGACCTTCAGTAGGAGCAGGCATGAGTGCTAGCCTGTAAAGATGCTGTATGTATCAACGTATGTGGAGGATGTAAACCTAAAGGCCAAATGTCGCATTTCAGGACCAGAAAACCTAACTGTCTTGAAAGTAAAAATTATTTCATAACCTAAGTTTTGAAGCAAAAAGAGTCAAACCTTTAAAAACAAGTCATGTATTATGATAAATAGATAATAACCTAACATACATATTGACACTCGTAAATCTTTCTACCCTCTACAGCTGTGAATGGAGAACAGGCTGGTTTGTTTACTAAAAGTGTCATGCATGGGAGGTTGTTTATTGAGAACAAAGAAAAAGGATTGAAAGCAATATTTTAGCAAGACTGTCAACGTAGACTAAATGTGTTGGAGCTTAATGAAAATGAACATGTGGAAAGGACGGAGTGGAAGGTCAAAACAGTTTTGACCTCAGGATCATGAAACAGGAATAATGGATTTAAGAGGAGAAATCACTGAAAGCTGAGCTGTAAGGACATAACAAAGGTTATGCCTGGATAATAACTGGAGCAGGGAGTCAACAGCTGGATCACCAAGGCAACAGTCATTGTTGCTTTCGAGCATGAAGATTTCCAGAAAGGAAAACGCTTCCCTTTACAGCCGTTTTTACTTTCATGTGCTCTCTTTCAGTAAAAACATCTCCTGATGCCCACAGACTGATTAATTCAACCGCTCACTTCTAACATGACTTCTGTAAGTTAGCAACAGCTGGAACTAATTTCTTTCGGTGTCTTTGTCAAATTAAGGTTTGAGTGTTTGACTACAGCTGCTGTCTGATTGCATATTAGTACTTCAACTCGCCTTATATCCACATGTTGAGTGTTGGTTTAAAGTGACCTTTTGTGACCAAATTACTTATGTATAAGAGACCTATAGCATAGAAACTTAGTAAGTTGCATAACAGACAGTATCCTCTAGAAAATAAACCCTGAAGAGTAAGACGCACAGTGATTATGTGGATAAATGAGAGTTTTTTTAAGTGATGAATAGCTAATTATAGAGAGTGGGTTACATCTGATGATATTTGGTGGGAAAACATGGTGGAGTACAAATGTATGGATTCAGAGTAACTACTGCATGGAACCCAAAGTTTTTTCTTTTTTTTTTTTTATACCAGTTTTCATTGCAAGTCTCTATTCTTTCAACAGTATTCATAAAGTAACTTCCACTCTCAAGCTCCTCCTACTGGTCGTTTTTGAAACCGGAGTGTCACAAAGGTTGCCCCCACCCGCACAAACTGCCGCACCAGAGAGTGCCATTACTAGCCTTTAATGGGAAGAAGCAAGGAAAAATGTAAGAATTTACAAAGAAAAAGAAAGGTCTCAACGGGTGACTATTACCGTCTTCGGCTGTCGGCATGTTTTTAGCAGTTAGCTAAACTTTAGCCTATGGACAATACAGCCTAGTGTAAAGTGGATATGTTTTGCATCCTTCCATTCTTTTTAGCGCTTTAGCCAGGTTCACTCATGGGGGCACTGTCTCCCATAAGCTAGTAAAAGCAGCAGTAGTTGTAGTAGACATACATACATGTAAAGATATTTGATGTCTAGTGCGGGTAATATGGTGATTTTCATGAGGTGTGTACGAGAATGCCATATGAGTCCTGTAAAGCGATGTTGTCTGGTCAGCACCAGACAAACATTCAAGTGTTGCATTCAGACCACAGGGGGAAACTTTAATCAAAGTAAAATAGTTACTCAGGTCGGCTATAAATTCTTTTGCATGATGCCAGTGGGTTACGTGTCCAGGCTACTGCTCACAGAAAGCATTTTTTCTAGCTTTCTTCTTCATAAGGGATAACTCATTATAAAATATCAATATATGGACTCAAATTGCAGCCAAATAATTCAGCATTACTGCCTTTGTTTGCGTAGCTGCTGTGCTGAACATGAGTGCCAGAGTTCATTGTTCTAAACCTTTACCCCTTTTGGCTATTTCTGCTGAAATTTCCAGTCCATCATTGCTCACTTCTTTACATATTATCATATTTTGATCACAGAAATTGCATAACCTTATTTAGTTGGAAAAACTGCCCTTTAAAGTCTCAGTTCTTCTCTCACTTAGTGTTGCTGCATGACTACTTGGACTTGTAGTTGCAGGTGGCATGTGAAAACAAAACAAAATAAGAAAAAGACCAAAGGAAAGGAACCTCTATTTCTAGTTCTCATTGAAAATCAAAAACAATGAGCACACTCCATTATACTCTGTTGCTGTCAACTGGCAGGGCACGCTCTCAAAGGGGAACAGCCGAGCATGCCATCGAATGCATGAGACAAATCATTTTTATCTGGGACCCCGGCGGGTATTGACAAACCGAGGATGCATTTAGATAGCCCAATTAAAATGGGGAAATGAAGCAACATTGAAGCACTTTACAACAGTGTGCCCCCTCCCTGGCCTCAAGGGGGGGTGGGGGCACCCTACCCACTTCTCCAGTGGCACTCATCCTTTGCATACCACACTGGGTGACGTTGTGTTAGGGTGGGTCTGGAGATGACAGAAGAAGCAAAGAAACAGGTGGCTAAAAGAAGTCACTTTGAGGTGAAATGCGGAATAAGGGAGGTTGTAATTTTTGCGAGGAGGCAATAATGAGCCCTGGTGACACTGCATCATTTATATGTCTTCACATGAAATGCCCAAACTTTGCAAAGTGCTCTTTGGGAACAAAACTGGCTGTTTTAGAAACAAGACGCTCAAAGGTATATAACAAGGTCAAGACCTGCAAGCAATAAAAGGAACCCAATTCATCTCTCCAAGTTCAAGGGGAAGCTGAAAATCGATAAGGAAATATCCTCTACGTATTCAGATGTGCTTTAGCAGGTGACCTTTAATGTCATCCACTTCCTCAAACTCCGCTCCCCACTTGTGTATGACTCCCACCGGTTTAATTTTCAGTCCACTATTTGTCTTCTTGATCAATGATCATCCCGCTGAGATTACAGTCAAGAGCATTTTTCAAAAAGATATCTTGGCACTGGCAGACACACAAAAATTCCATTCATCAGACTCCTTCAACTATGTTAAAAGGTTACAAGACTAGGATATCTCATGATGTCTCACCTTCTGTGTAGGGGGAATGAGAGCTCTAGCCAAAGCAGGCTGTTTCATTCTCAGAAGGAGGCAAAAAAGTCAGAGCGACACTGTGGTATGCTGCAAGCAGCTGTTCAGCAGTGTTACATTTCATAGGCTGTAGTCAACATAACCGCAAAGATGCAAGGCCTTTCTACAATGTCTTCTGTTTTCTAGGGTATTGTCGGAGAAACAAAAAAAACTATATCCAGCTCTGCATGTCTGTTTTTACTGAGCATTTCCACCTGGAAAGATCAATCTATAGTTTTAGCTCATGTATGAGTTTCATTTTTAAATGGCTGAATCATCTTATTGTTACTGAGGTGAGTTTGCAGTTCCTGAAGTTAGAACAAATATAATTCCATTTTTTTCTCTAAATTTGTATTTTATTTTTTGTTCTTGTTTCATGTAACTGTACATGGATGTTAAGAATACAGACTTATAAGTCAATTATGCTATAGACACAAGGCTTACTTGCTATGAGTTTAAATTGAAAAACAAGAACACAAACCGAAATTGTATTCTCAGATTCTTTGAAGGGTTTTATGTAAGTCTTTACCTTTACAAAATCTCATATACTATTTAGTGTTACCAAGGGCTTGATTGGGTTTGTAGACACCACAGGTGGACAGAATTTGTTGAAACTAGGTGTCAATTGAAAGAAAAAAAGATGGCAGCCCTTTTGGCTCAGTAGAGTAAGAAAAAAGTATCTTAAAAATACAGTGTTATCAAAATGCACTTCATGAAACTCCAACCCAATATTGTCCAGAAAGCTAAATAGATGCAAAGTGAATTATTTATATTTCACCTTTCTAGAAATGTGTGTGCCAAGTAGAAAAGTGTAACAGTACAAAGGGCAGTTATATAAAACCCACTTTCTGTATAAGAGAAAATACTAAAATATAATGACAACCTAAACAAGCATGGGAAGCACATGAGGTATAAAAACCGTGACTTCAGTCGCCCAGATGGAGTACGTCATATATGGGGCTGACGCTGACAAATCTAAAAAGCTTTCTGTAAGAGGTTTCTAATAAAAGCCCCACAGAGCAGTCTCTCATAACAAGGGGAGGCTACACTTTGTCTCTGACAGGACAAGCTTCCAGAGGCTTTTCCTCAATATGTTTCTTGTTCAGATGAATAGAGGAGAAGGTGTAACAGTGGCACTCAGGTAAATGGGTAGTTTGACTGGATAAAGGAAAAAGTGTCAACAGCTTTTCTCGTGCACACAGATTATTGAATGTATCAATACTCATCAGATGCACAGATTTCTAATAACATTTTAATAATACTCATCCTTTTAACACAGGTTTATAAACAGTAGTTCGAACAAAAAAATGTTACAAACATTTCATTTGATCTGTGAAATACGTATATATGAGATACTTCAGTGTCAAGGCAGAGATGCCTCTTTTAGACCCATCTCTGCTTCATCAAACCTGAGTGGAATAAACTGGTTATTAGCAGGACTCTGCAAAATGGGACTGCATACTAAGGAGGTAATTCAGACATATGATTATGATGTGGGGAAGCATCTCACAGATGCATGAAACCAGATCTTGAGGACTGGAATTAAAGACCCTAGTATATGGGATATAAAGAGCAACAAATTAAAAACAGAAATGTATGATCTTTTTTTTTTTTTTTTAATTGATTGTCCTCTTCATTTTATGGAATCCATTGTTTTGTATGTGAAGTGACTTTGTGTCAGTCCACACACTAAAGATGGAAATGAGCCAAGACTAAAATCTTATATATTTACATGTTGCTCATGTTAATTAATAACCCCTCTCCTTTTTAAACAAAGTAGAAAAATTAGATTTTCACTGTTCAAATTTCTTATGCATTTGGGCCCTTTGTAGAGCTACAACCATTAAAATTATGAATATGTTTTAATATCATATCAAGGTAGCCTGAATAAATACAAAAGGCAGAGTTTTTTATCAACCACACTGGAAGGAGTTTTACATTATAAGCAACTTTAGCTTAGTAATTAAAGCATTCATCTTGCAATTGGAGGGTCATGGGTTTGATTCCAGCTTGTAACTGGTGCACTTAGGATCTTTTCGAATCTCCTGATATTCTCTTTTAGGTTCCTTTACAATGGGCAGAATTCATTACTCCATCCTTTACAGCAAGATGTCATGGTCCTGGATTATTCCAACCCATTACATTGCCACCACCACATTTGACTGTCTTTTTTTCTAGAATTTTGCTTAGTTTTAAACGAGATCTGATGGAAATTTTAGTTTCCCAAAAGGTCAAAATTGTTATTGCCTATGAGCATAACATATTTCCAAAATGTTGGAGATCATCAAGATGTCTTTTGGGGCCAACATCAGATGTGTGTTCTTTTAATGTTAACTCTGGAGCTTTCTCATTGCTTGTTAATCCTGACCTTAAATGACACAATTCAGGACTTAGGGACTGCAGTACTTTATGGCCCTTTATTGTTTGGTTTGTCTTTACTCATCACTGCTGGTTTTATTTACAACTGAGTACCATGGCAACGTGGGCAACATTCTCATAGCAAGGCGGCTCCAGCATCTATAAACGAAACAAATACAAGCCAACAATGGAGAATATTCTGTGTAGTTTATGGTGTTTAGGCAGTCTCACGGGTAAAGAGGAGAGCTAGAGAGGCCTGTGGGTGGAAAGATGAAGCATTCCGAAGAACAGGAGAGACAGACGCCATCTAGGGGTATCAAAATGAAGGACAGGAAGTATGAGCGTCTGTTAACACTACCTAGTCAGTGCACGGTAAAGTGCATTCTTTACCAGTTCAGAGACAGAAATGAAAAAAATCTGCAAAGATCTGCTCACCCAGTGTAGTCAGCACCTCTCTATACGCACTCAGTGTGATATGGAAAAAAATCAGATCGTAGATTGAAAAAGTCGTGCGCAACCAGTGTGACCCAGGCTTAAGCCCACTATACTACCAAGAAATTTGCCGTTATATTTATTCCTATGTAGCATTCATGTGTGACTCTTGCCTTTACACTCTAGCGAATCAGTGACTAGCTGACATTTTCAAAAAACCTGAGGTCAACAGAAACCAGAAACCTCAAGAATTTACTAAAAATAGTAATAGTTACATGGACCGGCTGGTTTGCTTTTGTGGAAAAGCCTAAAAAGCAAGTACAGCCATATAAAATGGTGCTGAGTTGATGTTAAAAAAATGTATAAAATCAAGCGACTTTGGTAGGTACAGTTTCACGTTTACCAACTTGCAGATAATGTATTTTACTGTGGTTCAACCCAATTCTAACAAAAAACAAAATAAGTTACCATATCTATGCGGATGACATATTTTAATGCATGTTCCCAGTTTATTTTGAAATCATTCAAGCCCTGGATAAATGCACAAAAGAAACCAATGCCTTGACATGCTAAAATTTTCCTCAGCTGAGTAAAAACAAAAATAATAATTTTGAATCAAAGAAGCAATCAAGCTCACTGCTTCAATTATTACATCTAGAAAACACTGATCAGGACTGAAACCTTGGTGTAATGATAGACTCAGACCTGAACCTTCAGTGGCACATGAAGACCGTGACAAATCAGCAGGCTTCCAAAACTAATCTATCTTCAATGGTCTGCCTAAACAGCCAATCAGGCAGCTACAATTGATCCAGAATCCTGCTGACCGCATCCTCACCAGATCTAAAAATGTGAAACACATTACCCCAGTAATTAAGTCACAGATTCTTTGTATCTCAAAGGGTAGAAAATACATGTTAGCCTATATATTACCAAATGGCTTGCACCAAAATACATCACATACTTTTTGTTAGTCTATCATTGTCCAGACTACTAATATCTACCGGCCGCGGTCTACTTTGCATATCGAGAACCAAAACCAAACATAAAGAAGCAGTTTTTTATTCATATGCTCAATTAATCTAAAAAAAAAAAAAAAGCTCTCAGAAAATGTAAAAGTGCCGAAACCTTAAGCTCCACTAGATGAACATTAGGGTTAGAATCAAATAGAACCAATTCTAACCTTTCAATTTATTCAAATTTAAATTTTCGCTAATTTCAATACCCTGTCCACCAACCAGGAAAAAAAACAACTGAATACCAGCAATGAAGCATCTGCAGGACAGTGCATGCAACCTTCGGCTTAGGCAGCAGAATTCAAAACTTTGGCTTACTGTTAATTAGACTTGATTGGTTGGCTACATGTTAAAACTTGCAATGAAATCATTACTGAAAAGGATGGGGCATAGCCAACATGACTAAACATCACTGGACTCAGGATGATCGCCTCCTCTTTGACCCACTGCACTGGTGTTGTGCTAAGGGAGGTTCCCCAAGGGGACTGATTGTGGTAAACCTGTCACATAATAGCAGCTAGAAATAGCCTGTATTCTTTCTGCCTTTTACCTTACATTTTAACGGATATCTGCCTTAACTGCTACGCATTATTGATAGAATGAATGCCAGAGTTATAAATAATCTTAGGTCCAATTTTCATTATTTTATTTAATTTATTTGGAATCTGTTTCATTCAATGAAACCCACTAACTGAACAACAGAGTATTAAATATGATCATTCCTTTGTCCAAAAAAGTAAAACATCATTAGTTTCATGTCTAGTGGAGTGGAATTAAGATTCAGTGAACGATGCTGAGGTTATAAATTGTGTAAGGATACCTTTCTTAATGTGACACACTGCTTTTCCTTCAGCTCCAACACTCAGTCTTGCACCTCACCAGTCAGAATCAGGTAAATTAATAATAGAATTGATGGATACAGAAACATCACATCATCCACAACCCTGAATATGTGTAAATGTGTTTTCGTAAGGTTTTTAGAGAGAAAGCACAGTGTGAAAGTGTAATCCTGTGAAAAGACATAGTTGGTGTTGCAGATTTGATATTTATATGATGGTTAAAAAAATAACAATGTGGTAATTTAGTGTAAAGTTTACACAAAGTTTAAAGTTGAAGGAATTAAAACATTGAGAAATAAAGGCAATTTCATCCAGGCAGAGCTCTGGTTAGCTAGCTCATTTAAAAAAATGTGAAGATCCTTCCTCCTAAAAGAATTGGAATCGAGAATCGATAGGAACCAAAATAAAAGTGAGGGGATGGAACCAGAATCGTTCAAATTCAAACGATACCAACTCTAATCAAGATAAAACCTATTTGTTTCACGTCGCCTTTGCTCTATTTAAAGTGTTGACAAAATTATAATTATTACACTGTAATACAACTTTATTTAGCTGCCTTTATTATGCAACTGCAACATATGTTTCTTGTTTTGTTTCTCTTATTTCTTAATGTACAGTGCTATGAACTGTGCTGGTTGTGATATTTGCTACAAATATAAAACTTGCCTCGCCTAAACATGGCTTTGTATCTCTTTCCAGGCTGCAATATGTTGATAGCTTTTGCTTGTCACCAGTTCATGATTTTTGTTTTTTTAGTTTGGACCTTAGTGTTTTAGCTTTTGGGATCATTCTGCTTACTTAAAATTGTCAAGCAGATCTGTTTCAAGGTATTGATTTGGAAAGGTTTTGTCCCTTTAGTAACTACAAGCAGTTATTTTTAAAATTAATATAGTAATCTGGTACGACATTAACCAACCCAATGGCACAGAGTTATTTTAAAATCAAAACATACCTAATAGACTTAAAGATCGATATCTTGGTTAAGTTAAGATCAGCAATTCTTTTTTTAAATCTCCTAAAACCTAAAGTTTGACATAAGAGAAATTGCCCTTGTTCAGGCATACTGATGCATAACAGGCATTAGCACCCCCCCCCCCCACACACACACACACACACAGACACACACCCCTTTCAACAGATGAAAAGGCTGTCAAATGAAAGAGCAATCCATCACTTGTGCCATTTTGCATTTGCGGGGTCTCTTCTCTTTGAACAATGGCTTGACTGACGGGGAAAGATAAGAGCCCACTGTTGACCAAAACAATGGCAAAATCATCACTCTATAGCTTCCAGACAGAAAATGTATGTTGTTGTTTTGTATCAGAATTAGTCTTTGGCATCCATGATTCCCACTAAAACTACAGAGGAAAAGAAGAAGAAAAAAAATCACCATCCCTACAGCAACAGTGTCAACTTTAGTATTATACGCGAGTTGTTTCATAACACTTTTCTGCTAACCAAATAACTGGCTTCCATAGCTTAGCAGCTAGAACCCATGCTACAGCTTTCATGAAACTGCAGTGCTTTACTCTTCATTATCCATTCAAATCAGAGAGAAACAAATGGACTTCTACTGACTAAAACACTACCCCAAAATAATTAAGGCAATAAAATATTCAACATAAAATTTCTTTTAATAGCGCTTCATGAATTTACAGAGAACAAATGAGTGGGTTATCTGAGTGCTAATGGAGAAGAAAGGCAGTCATTCCCCTATGCCCCAAATCAGCTTCATTTGTAAGAGCTATGCCTTCTAATACTTATCTCTGAGGTTTCTGGAGTTTGGCCAATACGTTGGATTAAGTTCAGAGTACTGGCCTTTCTTGTCAAAATATGGTGTATAGAGATGATACCTAGTACTGGCAAATATCCTAGAAGAATTACATTTTTTTTTTTATTCTCAAATACCTTTGATTTTCCATTTGGATCTTTTTTTAAATTTTAAGTTTTGCAGAACAACCAAGTGTTTAAAGTGAATGCAAAACTAGAGAATAAAGCCAAAAAGAAAAAAAAATAATAAGAAGGAAAATCTTTTATTTCAACATCCTTCATCAAAGACTTCATTTCTAATAACTAGGTGCAAACATTCAGTTATTTTTGAAGATATGAAAACAAGGTTTGTAACAGGTTTTAAAGATTTAATACAAACAATACTCTAACTTATATCTTTGCCTTGCGTATGATGTAAACACTCTGTAGGACCTCTGGGAAATGTACAGTCGAATAAACACCAGACAATTGCTCATGGAAGGAAAGTGATCAAAAGGACAGTGGAAAACAAAATCAAAAGGACAGAAAAACTTCTCTTTTATTCTACATCTAAAGCTTAAGATGCAAGAAATGTACTGTTGTGGTATTTTTACCATTCTTTATTCAGGATGCCTATGTTTCTCTTTAACTTACATGAACCTTTGGGAGAACCGGAGTGATTAAGCTCAAGAGGGAAAAACAGAACCGTGTCATAGTTCTCAATTAGCTCCCACTTAAACTGTCTTGATGAAGTATTTATACTCCCTGAACATTTTCTAGCGGCTCTGATGAAATGTTTCAATGAACCTGTTACCCAGACTCACAGCTTATAAAGCCTCTAACTAGTTTTCCTCCTAAATCTCTGTGGTTAAGTCTTATTCTGACCAGCTTGTCTTTCCTTGTCAAAAAAAAGAAAACAAATCCCACATCATGATGCTTTATCCCCACGTTTGAACAGGTTAGATACCAACACAGATGAATTGAAATGTATCCAAATCATTGGTAAATTGCATCAAATTTAAATTAGGGCTATATAATAAATCAATATTAATATACCTTTGTTCAATAATGGTAATATGACTTTAAATTTCCAGTATTTCCATATACATTAAAGTCTGTGGTTACAGGATTTGTCACTGAATGTCAGTTTGTGACTGACATTTAGGATGCAGCTGATTCACGCCGAAACACAAAGAGCGTAAGATGCAGAAAGGTTGACAGTTCAAGTCCCAGCCCTGACTTTCAGTGTTGTGTGTTTAGGCAAGACACTTCACCTGCACTACTGATGGTGGTCATCTGTTTAAAGCAGCCTTCCATCTGTCAGTGAGCCCCAGGGCAGCTGTGGCTACAATGTAGCTTGCCACCATCAGTGTGTGAGTTTGAATGACTGAATGTGGTGTAAAGCACTTTGGTCAAGTGAGTTCAGGCCATTTACTATCAGGCCACAGACACAGAGTCTGTGATTGCAGCAATAGGCTAAGCTCCAGCACCTTTATGGTTTAGCTACAAAATCAGTGCCTATGTAAACAAAAGTATCCATTTTGAACAAAATATACACAGCGAAAGAGTACAAGTCTCTGTCCTAGATTTTAGCCTTTGATGAATGAGGAAAAGAATGTTGCGAGTAGAACGAGTGATCCTCATAAGCCACAGCTTGAAGCTACAATCACGGTAGAAGAGCTGAGCGCAGCGCACGGTCTTTAAAAATAAAAGAGGACATACAGTAAGGAGCAGAGTATGAGCTTGTCACCACCGACTGTGAGCTGTCCTGTGATATTCTTGCTGTGATAAAGGTTTGGTTCGCACTAGGAAGTGTAACGTTTCAACGTTCCCCATGTCTAGGTAGAAAGCTGAGCTTGGATCTGTTTTGTTTTACTGAAGACGAGAAAATTAGAAAACAGAAAACATAAATTAAGACTAGAGGAGGGGGAAGCTGTGGCATGAGTAAGAAAAGGAGAGAAATCTTAACAGGATGATTTCAAAAAAAATTACGACCTACAGTGTTAACAAGGGTTCATCAAAAGTTAGATGTTTCAGAATTGGCTGCTGACCTTTAGTTTCTATTTTCATAGCTTAGTTATAAGTTATTTTATTGATTTATTATTATTTGTGATCTTAGTCTTTTAAGCTTAGATGTGTCTGTCTTGTCGTCTTAAGACACAAAAAAATAAAGGATGCAATGACAGAGAAAATGTGAAAGAGGCGAAAGAACCCATGGACTAAGAAATACGAGGAGGAATGGGTAATGACCTTGTTAAATGTGCATTTAATCTGTTCAGATTTGACCTTATTTCATAATCTAGAAAATAATTTTCAGATGTTTTGACAGTGATGTGTTGTTAGCTTTCTTGGCAGTTTTTCTCAGACTTTTATAAAGTCTATAATTGATATTGCAATTATAATGTATTGAGTAAAATCAAGAAAGTTTTGGCCATATCGTCCGGTCCTAGTTAAGTTTAAAAACATCAGTATACTTCAAAAGATTTTATGTGGCAGAACAAAAAGTAGTGCCTAATTGTTAAGCATACATTGCCACCACTGTGACATCTTGGGGATGGCTTATGCCAACTGTTTGTTTTCCATCACACAGCGTTTTGCACATCAGCCAAAAGGTTTATGATCTTATCAATTCAAAGCATTATCCTACAGATGTTTGCTGAATCTATTTAATGAAGCGTATTCAAGTTTAAACATTACCTCATAAGGTTTTCCTTTAACAGTGGTTTTCTTCTTTTAACTCCCTCCTCCATAAAGAAGATTTGGTGAAAGCATGACTAATACTGCGAACAGATTCTCCCACCTGCAGCTCCACTAACTTTGAGTATTTGGATGACTTTGCTCACTAATAATATTCTCTTTGCCTGGTCTATCAGTTTAGTTTTACAGTAATGTAGTAATGTCTTGGTAATACTGCAGCTGTGCCGTTCTCTTTCCATTTTCAGCTGAACAGTTCAAGGTGTAGGAGGTAGTTTTATAATCTAATGCTCCTAACATTTTCCTTGACCTGACTGCTGTGCTCCTTGATCTTCATGTATGAGGTTTGATCCCTAACGCTGTCTAATAAACCTCTTTGCAGAATAGCTGGATTTAAGCTAAGATTAAATTACACAAATGTGGACTCTAGTTATGAGACTTCTGAAGACGGTTTGTTGAGCTGAATTCTTTTTAGGAGGGAAGGGGATTGTAAACAGATCTGGAAATAAATGCAAAACACACAAATCAGATTTATTCTTGCCAAGTAATATAACTTTTGCTTTGTATTCATGGCTTTGAACTGCGATGTTTTTTGCCATTCAATCCCAATAAGATACACAGACGTTTTAGGCTCCAACAAAGCAAAATGGGGACAATCTCTGGAGGAATTGATGTGTTAGTTTCTAAAAACAATACAACAATAATGTCACAAGTGGTATAACCTTAACCTCATGACAGCATTTCAAAGGTTCCCTGGAGGTCAAGTTCACATACCTTTACAATTTTATTTGACAGTTCTTGTTTCTTCATAATGAGGTTCCCCATCAGGGTGTTTATAATAGGCTTGACAAATGGATTCACATTCCTAGAGGTACTAAGTTCCATTAAGGCTCCCAACTGTCTGACACACCAGTGTGGCATTAAGTGGTCACACTGAAGGACCCTCTCCCTCAGCCTGAAATCAAATATTTCAGCCAGGAGGTCAGACCCAAGCAGAAAGTCACGCACTGGGCCTTGCTCCACAGTAAACACTGCGTGCCATCATGGTCTCAGATCACAGAGGTGCAACACGGTTTAAAGTGGGTCTGCTGTGATGGCCACAGAGACGACTTGTTTCCTATTTTGAACTTTTCTGCTCTGAGCTACACAGCTGATCCAGTGTTCTCTGCAATTTCTTGATGTGCTTCATCTTAAACTTCAAGAATGGTTTCCTTCTTCAGATCCCTTGGATCTCCTTGGTGCAGCTCACTAAACAACAGAGCAGCAAGTGTGATGCACAAGTCTTTGTCACACAGTGACTAAGGTCCAGGTTACACATGTCTTGTTGATGTGACCTTTGTTGTTGAGCTGAAAACACTGGACCACACTTATGCCTTCTCATTTGACTTTTAAATTTCATCCATACTTGCTGATCGATAGCAAGATTTACATTTTTAAAATGCTCTTTACATATAAATCAAATACAACGTAGAGAATGGGATCCCTGTTTTGTCCTGCTATTAATGAGATACGACATGATGCAAACGGGATCTGCTCTCAAGCAATAATAATGTTTTTAACAAACACATTTTTTTCACACATTTTTTTTAATTATTCATATTTTCAAATACTTGATAAATTGCTTTTGAAGAATAATTATAAAGTCAAGAAGGTATTTGATATGGTAGAGTAAAAAATTTTTAAAGCTCAATTAACATTTTTATATGTTTTTTTATTTTGTAATAAACCAGAATTTTCTTTTTGGCAACATATTTATAATGGTTTATTGTAACCTTGTATAAAAAGCTTTGAGTTAAATCAATATTCCATCAGAATATTATATTCATACGGTGGAAGCCGTCGAAAAATGTAAATTGCTACTGCAATAAAGGATGGTTTATTTTAAGGCTTTTCATTCACCTTTTAATGTGGAGGGTATTGATCTGCATAACTTTATCACCTGGCACTAAATGTTGGTGTATTATAGTGTTTAAATTTTATATTTTCAGATTGTGATGATGACTGCTATTAAATTTATTGTGGAGCTCTAATAAAAAGACACTAAGATACAGGTGTAGAGAGAAAAAAAAACATGAAAACAAACCGATCTGTTCCAACCATGTCAATATATGTAGAGGGTTAGGTTTTCACATAGGAGATAAACTTTGTCCTTAAAAGATATTTGGCATACATGAGGAAAGCACTCACATGTACAAATTTAAAAAGCACAAATGACACACTGTAACCCCCCCTCCAAAAAAAAGAAGAAAAAAAAAACTCCCAAACATCATTCATAGCAGATTTCCCATCATTACACTGCACAGGTGTTTCTGCATGTTTGCCTACCTTGTGCATTCACATGGCAATAAAACCCTCTTAGGGGAAAAATAAGCATTCAGGAATATCCTCATCCAAATTTTCCAGAGGAACAAATTTGTCACCAGATGGTCTGGACTTGTGGGCGGACAAGCTACCATGCACCTAAATATGTTCACTACTGAATTAAACCATCCCCCTGTCCCTTAGGTGACTATGAAAATTAGTCTACATGTCAAAAAGCCTAAACTAAATTGCCAATTTAAATCAAGTAGCTACACACCAACCAGCAAACAAGGGAGCAAAGTTAGTCCCTGAGGCAAAATATGACTAAAATTTCCAGGAGCAAGTTGGTTTGCCATCTATGATCTTAACAATTAGATATGACAAGGGCTCAAGATCTTCGACATGCCAGACAGCTGAGATGCATTAACAAACTTGGAGAGCTATGTGAGTTTACATTTGCTCAGCGATGACTTTAGTTAGTTTTTTCCTTATCTCATCTAATGGAGATGATTAACTGTACAAATTGCAAGAGATATAGAAGTTCTTTTTGTTTGTTGGTCCTTTCTTATCAGCTAACAATGGCGTCCATTAGCAAACACAGCAGTAAAATCCAATCAATACACATTATTGGCTCAGTAAAGGCCCGGATTTAAAAGGAAACAAAGAACCCGTCTTTAGGGAAAATCCTTTGAACTCCTTGAGATGTGAAGCGAACATTTCCCGTTAACTCCAATTCAAACCTTTTATTCATAATTCATGTCAAATGGAGAGCACACTGTAATTTCCAGCAGAAAAAGCCTAAATGACATTGGTTTTCTACGGACACCCCCCCATCCACTAAGTACCATAAACAGTTAAGATGAAAGTAATAAGACCAGACAAGAAATTACCAAAAACATGCTGTGACTTTTCAAGTATGAAGGGAAAAGGCTCTGTGTACATTTACAAAATGTGAGAAGACAGTAAAAAAAATTCCCATCCAAGAAATTGGAGTGTGACTAATGGGTTGTGAAAGAGTTGGTCTGTAACCTGAACTCCAAAATAATCTTGCTCGAGTCTCCATGGCCACTTTAGGGGAGCAGTGGGGGAGCTGACAAGGGGAATAGAGGGAAGGGAGGGACCACCTGCACATCCCGCGGAGCCAGGCCTGTACTGGCACCACCATTTGTTACGCTCCAGATTCCCATTACTTCAGAGCCAGGCTGACTGGGAAATCCATCTCCTGGTGTCACGTTTGTCAAACTTCCGTGCAAACGGCAAAAGGTGCAAAGAAGACCGAAGGACAACACCCATGAGGATGGCAATGAAGAAATAATATGTCCCTTTGTGCAAGAAAGTAAACCAGCTCACTTAAATCCTCTTCTTTCTTTTTTATGTAAATCGTGGTAATCATTAACTCCACTTAAAAATATTTAAAAAAAAAACTACATCTTCATAAATTACAATACTATCATCAGGAAATTTTTTAGATGTGGATTCTTAAACACACTGACACCCCCCACATGTGGGGTGTGCAACACACATCATAGCTAACAATGCTGGTCATTAACAGAGAGCTAAAATCGAGCATATTAGTGGCAAGATGAGAAGCAAAACCTGTGAAGGTAAAAGGTGCTAAAGGAACAACAGTGTTTAGAGGATTGTGAAATAAAGTTCATTTGAGAGATGGGGGCTGAAGTACTAAGAATCCAAGCATATCCAAGCACAGTTGCACAATATTATTGTTAAACTTTCTATTTGTGCAACCAACAACAAACTAGCAACAAGAAAGCTGTGATAGCTATCTTATTATAGCTGTCCTTAGACTCTTTGACCTTACGAAAGCAGCACTACATTTACCCTAGCAGAACAATGTTAGTTGATGAACATTAATAATTAAATATCTCATAACGAGGAGACAACTAGTTAAACATATCAGCTGCCGGTTGACATCTCGACTGATTAAACTCCATCAGCCTAAACATGTACTGCATGTATAGCAGTCTTATTTTGAGCATGTGTGAATCACATGTGTGTATTTATGATTATTGGTTCTTTTGGTTCCATATAATAAAATGTTAATCCAAAAATAAAAGGTTAAGAATCCAAATCCCCCCTCCAAAAAAAATTATCCACTTTTCTTATCTATCAATCTCAAAAACCGCAACAGACAAATGTGCACAACCTGAAGAAACAACAATCAAATTAGTCTGTGTTATTGTGAAAAACAAAACCTGAATATCCTTTCAAATATGCCATGAATTATGATGAAAACGATATGTCCTCCCCCGGCCTCTGTGGGGTTTTTGCAGAATCATGGTGCTTTTGTGTTGCATAACAAAAGACAATAGTGGGAGACAAAAGGACCACCTCCCAATAGGCATAAAAAAACTCTAAGTTAATTCAAAGATCTTTCAATATAAAAAAAAAGATCAAGTGACAGTGGGGAGAAAAGAAAGCAGCTTTGAAACACAGATCAGATCCACAGAGCATCTGGAAGCGGGGGTACTGAGATCACAACCCAGTAAAATGTCTGACAGGAGCTGAAACAGACCTTGAAGAGCGTAGAAATTGCATTAGCTGAAACAATGTACAAGCCTCGGTGGGATTTCATAACAGACACCAGGAAAAGAACGATGGATGTGATAGAAATTAATTTAACAGTAATGATAATCAAATTTGTACGACATTTCTCCGCTGAAAGCTTAAACAAAGACCTGGTTTATTAACCAACCGCCGTGATATTAACCACATTGAATATCCCAGTGGTAGGAATGGAGTTCATCTGAGATGCAGGGATTTAAAATGTTTTGCTATACTTGCTGAAAATACAAAGCTAAAATGGAAGTTCTAAGAAAAAGAAAAAGAGAAGATGGAAAAGTTAGTCATACGATGCTTTTCCACAGCATTCCTCTAAAGCTCCTAATTAGTGGAGACATTTTGCTTAGTGGCTTGGCATTTTCGCCACAGGGGGCTGAAAAAGTAGATTGCATTGGACATGCAAGCAGGAGGGCACAACCTAAAAGGCTGAGTCAGGAGTCCACATCCTTTGCATGACTGAAATTTTCTAAAACATTGACCAACAACCTCAGCATGATATTATAATTTAAAGCAAAATGGGAATTTATGTCAAATTACTTTAGCCAAGGTGAGGAAAATCAGCGTTAAAATTAACAGCATAGGGGCAAGGGGGAATGTGCAGAAACAAGCCTTCTTTTAATAAATTAATATTTCATGCCCTGCGTCTTGTTTTTACATTCCTCTACCATCACAAGACTCATTCATCAGTGGCAAAGGCCTAAATAGAGATGTTATATTAGCCCGTTGCTGAGACAAACATATTTGATGGATTAAACAGTCAAATATAACAAGATGCTTGAACTGCTGTCCTGCTTGTTAAGGGAGATCAAAGTGGGGCCTGAGGGTCTGGTAAGTGTGGGGAGTGCGATTGGTTCGACAGAGCTCCAAAAGAACAAGTGCTGGACCAGGAAGATATGACATCAGACGTGAGTACTGCATTCCCTTAGGCCTGTTCTTTTCAAAACGTCAGCCGTGTCTGCACCAAACGAGTTGCAAGTAGAGGAGGGTGCAAACATCCCTTTGGAGTGATTTTTAAGCTAACAATGAGGAGACGCAGTTTGGTAATGTTGCTTGATCCTGGGAAATCTGTTTATTTAGTCTAGGCATTTTCTGCATAATGTGAAAAATGAAGCATGCTATATATCAAATAAGACTTCTACAAAGGACTAGTTGTTACAGTCACTTGTAATGCATTTATATATATATATATGTATTCTTGATTTTTTGATACAACAGTTTCAGTAAAAATTTTGAAATACATCTTTGAATGTTATATATAAAACCCCTGCATTGGAAATTTGAGCATGAAGATGTCATTAGTTGGATGAATTTCTGCTAAATATACCAAAATTCTCCAAGACAAAAAATTACTGAATACCTTTTACAACTTTCTTTTTACATGTACTCACTATAGGAATTGATTTCCTGACACATTATCGTAAAAGAAAATGAAAAGGTTTTGCTAAAAATATTTGACAAGTCTGTCAGATCAAGATTAAAGTGCTATTCATTCTATCCTGAATATGCGGGCTATAGTGCAGGTATCTGTTAGGATGTAAAGAGGAAGAAAGTGGAAACAGGCACTGCCCAACCTGCAGAAGGTACGTTATGAATTAAGAGGAGGAACGAATTCCCTTGGGGAATCTACCTTACAACAACAGTGTGCCCGGTGAAAAGCATGCTCTTATCCTGAATCCGGCAGTGCACACACTACTTAGGATTTTGCTTCGCTGATATTAGTCAGCTTTTATTTCTGGTAGGTGGGCTGAGCAACAAAACCATCAATCGAAAATAAAATATTTGAACAATTCCAGGGGAACTGAGAAAGTTACAACCGGTTCTGATCAATAATCCATTCTCACTGCCCAACCCCATTTATATCTACTGTATGGGATCTACCTCTATAGTATGGCTGTTCCGATACAACCTTTTCCTTTCCGATATGATACCAATATTGCAGCTTTGAGATGGTCAATACCAGTATTGGTCTGATAGGATATCAGCAGAAATCATACAGGTTTTTATTACTCAGACTGTAGAGTGACTTTTTCAAGTGACATTACTCAAGCAAAAAAAAAATAGTCAGCACTAATAGATAAGATAACTAACCCATTTATCATTAACCGATGGGTAACATAAATTTGAAACAGAATACCTCGGTATATCAGAGATTATATATACCTGTATATTCCAACAAAACCTTTTCTGTATGACTTCAAACCGATTTCCGATATCGATATAGGATTAGGAAATCCCTATTCAGTAGTAATAGAATATGATAATAATCATTACTTGTCATTGTGCCAGAAAATAATCATCTATTTGTCCCTCAGTGAGGAAATTCAAAGCATCAGTTGCAAATTTATTGGCAGAAGCACTAAAAATTGGTGTCAAGAATAAAATACAGTAGCAATGGTACAATGATATAAGAAAAACTGCACAGTTATGAAAAAAGCCAGATGTAGATTCTGCAAAGTGATTTTGTAAAACATGTGCAAGCACACAGAGAATGGAAAAAAGTGTGCTTTTGTTCATCCGTGCAAAACAAAGATTATTTATGAAAATCCTGCGATGCCCATACTATAGAACCATTTACTCATCACACTAAATTATACAAAATTATTTAAGTCTTTAAATCTTAACATTTTAGGAAAGTATTTAAAAAAAGTTAATACACATTTTGTTCTTTTGTATTATTGTTATTGCACATTAAAAACCGGAATACTGTCAATATACTTTTTTCACATCTTTTATTTAGTATGTAAGATAAAGGACCATCTCGCTCTCCTCTCCTGCCACTTCATAGTTTAATGCAAAATTTGACTCCTTTTCAAAGCCTTCAGTAAAATCTTTCTTGGAAAATGAGCTACTTTGGGATATTGCACTTGTTCTGTTGCAGGAAGAGTGAAAAAGAGGCCTCTTGAATGATGTAAAGATAATTATATGACTGCACTGAAAATATCAGTCTTTTACCAGGTAGAAATTGCACCAGCCCTAACTTCAGTATGTTAAGGAGGCGTGGCAGTCTGACAGCTGACAAAGACGCAAATGTAAATGAGATCGGGGGAAAGAAAGGATCCTGGTGCTTATGCAATGATGTAGATGATCTAAAATTATAACAATACATATACAGTAAAAGAGGCTGAAAAAAATGTCAGCATAACAAAAACAATTTGAAAGGGGTATAATCTCACATTGAAAAAAAATTGACAAATTAAATTAAGACTGGACATGCTCACACAGAGACAGGATAATACTGGGCTTTTCTGGGGGTACAATAATACATTCGGCTTCTGAGTTGAAATGCAGTACATGACACTGGGTTCATGAGAATTAAGAAAAAAAACTAAAATTAACTTTTATATTTCAAAAGTAGACTAATACTTTGAGAAAGCACAAATTGTATTTTGAAAACCACCCGGCTCACACAGCAAGATTTAAAATCAGGTGATTTTCCAGACCTAGAGAATCTCAGACTTGAGGATTAACCTGTTGCATGGAGATGTAATAGGTCTGTACCTACTGTGTGTGGTCTACAGCCACATGGCAAATAAAACAAAACAAAAAAACATGAACAGATTTCATTCAGGAAAATGTATATGTCTGACTTGAATTGCACAAAATCTCTCAAGATCAAATATTATTCAGAGTAAATACACGTGGCTGAGGTGGAAGAAGAACTGGTTATTCTATGAGAACTAATCTGAACAGAAAAAAAAGATTGCAATAAGAAAATAAGTTGTTTAAGTTTAAGGAATGGTGACAGCTGCTTTCTACACTGGTGAGTTGTTTTTAGTTCATGGCAAATGCTTTCTGATTGACTATACGACACCTTCAATAGTTTGCATCCTCTCTGTGCTTGGGGAACACCACAGGCTTTGGTAATATAAATATCAAATTATGATATGACTGGTCCAGATTATTAAGATGTCTATGGAGGTTTAGAATTATGAACAACCGCCAGTACAACCTGTTGCTAATTTGGCATATTTTTCCCTTTTCAGAATCATCTGTGTAGAAGCAAATTTTCATAGGTGTGCAGGAACTTTCCAAGGAGAGAAGCATGTTATAAAGACAATAAAATACACCAGCTGACAGCTTAAATGATTGTCTGTTTGATAAGTGAGGACTGTTTGTAAGCCTATAGGTTATAGTTTGCCAACTGTTGTTTTAAAGAAATGTGGCACTCATTCAATTTATTGTAGCATGAGTTTGCTTTTGGTCATAAAATAAGCGTTACCTTAAAAAGAGATTTTTAAAAAAGCCTGTACAGGCAGGTAAAACAGACATTAAAAAGCAAATACATTAGAATATATCAATGAAACTCACAACACATAAAGGGAAAACAAGTGGGTCGTTAGCTTAGCTTTAAAAACATCTACATAGCATGCCTGTCACACACCCAGAGAAAGACTGTTCCTAATATTATGTGCCTATAAATTAAAAAGTTTGCTTTTGGACAGCTGTTCTTCTGTCTTTAGGCAAAATCAGAAAGTCAGTTTCCTAAAAACTGAGAGAATAAGAGGGTACAAATATGTTGACAAGATCATTTAAGTAAGAGGTAAGTCTATTAAATCTTTCATAGGTTAACTATCCCTAGTTGTCTTTTTTAGTAGGTGAGATAATTAGCCAATGTATGCAACAACAAGTGGGGCAGGTAGAGGCACTACTTTATGTTTTCATACAGTAAGAGATAAGTCAGATTACTGAATCTTTCTCTGGTATCTGCTAGAACAGGACAATGAACTGTAGAAACAAAACAGATTTTTTTTGTGGCTTTACTTTTCGATACCTTTGATAAACTTCTATACTCCAGCAGGATTATGCATCTTCAGTACAAAGCAGAGATTCTTTAAGACATATTTTGGAGTTAGTAAATCTTTTTGTGAACTCTCAAAGAAAGGAGTATTTTTTATCAACGTTTGGACATCAGGACTGATTGTCTAACAATACTAATCAAGAACTTCCTCTAAAGCAGGTTAGAAAAAAAAGAAAATAAAAAAAAGTGGGAACATCAGCTTTGGAGCTGAGCAGATGCAATGACTTGACCTTCCAAATATTCACTGTAATGTGCTTAAATCCACAAAAGAATGCATGAACATGTGTCTGAGGAAAAAAAAAATATTACCACCGACCTTGTGCAAAGTGTGACCAATCCATTCAACTTCTGCTTGAAAAACAGACTGGAGTGGAGAAAATTAGCATCTGCTGTATCCCACCCTCTCGTTATATGTGTGGACCACTCGGTGGGTAAATGATATCACACGCGGGCTGTTTCTGAGAGACATAAACAAGGGGGGCAAGAAAAGAGAGGAAGTCGTGAGAGAGGGGAGGAGACGGAGGCTTTTGTCGCCACATTTCTCACGGTTGGCATCGGAAACAGTCAGATGCTGTCAATCACAAGTGAAGCCTAGAGAATGGACTGGCCTATTTCTCTAATGAAAACGGTCAAAGGGTTGGGGTGAGAATGGGAGGGGGGGCAAGCAAAGCCCCCAAACTGTCACACTTGCACTGCCAAGAGAGACCACCAAAAGGACCGTGGTGTTATAGTTTAAGCTGAGCAAAGAATTATTTTGATTACGCATAGTGACACCCGCTTTCATGTAATGATCTGTGCTTTCATCTGGCCACTCAGTGGCATTACTTCTCCTGATTGCTGCCTTTTGTCATGCATATGTGCACTTGTAAGCGATTAGAAAGGCAGACAAAGGCAAGGAAATTTATGTTCCCCTAGAGTTTTGTACCTGGGGAAATCAAGGTTCTCTAATCCACCACATCAAATTACAAAAACAATGTTTCTCTTTTCCGACACGGTGAAAAAAATCAGCTTACAGGAGACAGCTGAGCATAACACAGTTTTTTCCAGCAAACCTAACTATGGTTAAATATACTGAACAGATTTCCGCTGTGTGTTGTTTCTCTTCTGTTTTGTTTTTCTTTATTGTCCCACTTCCATGTTTCAGATCAAATAAAGTAAAGGTGAAATAAACAAGTATAAAACTGTTTTGAAATTAATATTTTTTTATTAGTGAGAAATAAATATCCAAACCAACCTGTTTCTATCTGACAAAACAACTGGTTGCTCCATCCTAAAAGGCAAGAGCTACCATCAAGTGTTTCCAGAAAGCTAATTGTATTACATAGCTGTCTCTTCTTCATAGAATTGTTCAAATTTGGCCAGATTGAAGGATTTTTTAAGCGCCAATGGTGTCCTTCAGACCATGCTGCAGCATCCCAATCAGATTTCAGTACAGACTCTAATTTGGCCACCATTTGTTTTCCTGGACCCATTACAGCACCATGATATTTATTTACCAAATAATGTTTATAAACAAATGATCTATTTTTCCAAAATGGGATGTTAGTTAACACCAAGTGTAACAGGATGTACACCTTGCAAAATGTTTAGTCATTTTTCTAATCATTAGTCTGAATGTTATTCTAAATGTATTTGGTATCAGGATATTTAACTCGAAAAATGAAAATGGCTTCTGTTGTTTTTGGTCAGCAATGGTCCGTGCTTTTTATTTGTCAAGTAGATGCCTTTTTTGCCCCTCGTCTTGTTTAATCATAAACCCTGACTTTCACTCAGGTGAGTAAAACAGACCCGGCACTCTCCAATCAATGATCCTTCTGCAGGTTCATCTGTGGGAACTTTGCTTCAATGTTTACCTCCCCTGGATGAGGGGTGTCAAACTCAAGTCTTTGAGGGCTGATATCCTGTAAACATTTAGACGTGTCCCTTGTCCTATACACCTGAATCAAATGACCACGTTTCCTCATCAGCATACACTCGCGTTCCAGAATCCTGCTAATGACCTAATTATTTAAATCTGATGCATTAGAGATGAGGCATATCTAAAAGTTGCAGGACACCGGCCCTCGAGGACAAGAGTTTGACAACTTGTGCTGCAGATTGTCAAGTTTGATCTTCTCCTCGGCTCTAATTTTGGTAGGCAGGCCACTCCTGAGAAGGCTTACCGCTGTTCCATGTTATCTATCTGTTCCTACTGGCTGTCACTTTGCTTTGCAGGAGTCTTAGAAGTCTTAGAAATGGCTTGGTCACACTTTCTAGGCTAACTTCGTTTCACATTTGCTCTTAAATTCTTCTTTAGACTAGGGTCTATTGTAACGCTTTTTAATTTTTTTCCTTTTTAAGTGTCTTTATTCTTGTCAGACTGTATCAATTTTAAAATTCTTGATCTTACCAATCTGGCGGTATAAGACCAGGTATGACGTTCAAGAAAATAGGGAGTAGCTTTCAATAACAACGAATAACTTATTATTTAACAAGGGGAGCATTCTTTATGCATTGGGCAAGGTTGGTTAGTGTAGTTAGTCTCACTTAATTATGTATTAAATCATCAACTAAAATCAGTTTTTTTTGTACTTTTATGTGAAATTCTTAATCTCAAACATTATGACATAACAAGAGTGCAAAGGCAGATCTGCTATGAGGGAGCAAATTCTTTTCGACTGTGCTAATATGAACCATTCATTTTTGCGTTATGTAAATTTATATTACTGGTATTTTAATTTTAGTTCAGGAGTGGCTTCAAAAGACAATATATATTTAATGTGTCACATGGAACAAAATTTTATTGTGTTTTATTGGGATATGTAAGACGGGCTCTACCAAGTCTTTTTTACTTTAATTAAAATAGAGGATTATAAATTATTCATGTAGAATGTTACTACTACTTGCAACAGCCTAATAACTATTCTTTAATGGATAGACAAAAAGCTGAAATATTTAAATAAATCAATGAAAATGAATAAAGTTTATACTGTGCAAAAAAAAATAAAAAATCTGCAAAGCCAGAAGATTGGGTTTATAGACTAGTGGGCAATATGCAGAGAAATAAAAGAGAACCAAACAGCTCTATGATATTTTTGCAACTACCTCTTTTCAGATCAATTATTTTCTCTGAATGTATTTTTTCACTAAAAACTGTTTTTAATGTGCAATTTCTGAACAATTGTAAAGGTAAAGAAAAGAAGAGGAAATAAATTGTTTTAATGGGTGTGACAAGAAAACAGGAAGTAAATTAGAAACATAGGGTAGAAAATGGCAAGAATAACGCATATAAATCTTGCAAATCTTTGCAAATTGATATATTATCTTAAACATATTCTGGCTTCAAAACATTCTAAGACAAAATAAAACCGTTTTTAAATTTTATTTCATGTATTTAACACTGCAGATCCTTCACTATAAGTTCAAACAAAATTGATGATGTTCAATATATAGAAATCTGCCTACAAGTACTTTGGGGGTATTTTTTTCTTCTGGTACAGTTCAAGCTTTGCTGATACAAAACTACTACTTCAGCCGTCAAATACAAGGTAGGTGGTTATCATCAGGTAGGTGGCAGTCATTGCATGGCAGACTAGATGGCATATTCAAAGTCAGAATAATCATCATCATCATTATCATACTGGAAAATGTAAGAAAATGTATGGTTTTAAAACAAAACCAAAAACATGGCATCTTCTTTTCAGTCATTCTGAATATAAATCTTGTAACACCACCTTCCATCTGGATTACAGCTACAAATCTTTTGAGGCCCTGATATTCGTTTGCTTCATAAAAGCTAAATTTGTGGTGCTTGTAGTTGTTGTGTCAGCATACTATTCCCAATTTAGCCGTGGATCTCTCTGGGTCTTACACAGGTTAGCAAAGCAATCTATAGTCGAAAAAAGCAGCTGTGTAAATTCCTTCTAACATCTTCTGCTGATTAAAAAAAAGCATAGGAACTGTAATTCATCATGGTAAAACCAAGCCCTTTTAAGTGCTCTCACCGGAAGAAAAGGACCCTTCTGTCATGTTGATTTTAACAGATGATCAAAACCCAGATTAGCCTGCCACTGCTGTCTATTTATAGTGTCTGCAGCCATAGTTAAAAGGTAAAACCTGGAGGTTACTAAAATCAACCCTATCATATTTCTGTCAAAGAATGTTGCAGAAAGCACCAGGACTGTAATTCACACATGACACCAAAATATTCAGCTGCCAGAAGATAAACAGAATGCGACTTGACTTTGGTAAATATATATGTGCTGTATCTGACGTGGAGTCAACAACTTTCCATTCTGACAAACAGCCTTATTTTTGTCAAATAAACCGAGAGAGTAATTCCAACTAACTTTGTAAGCATTTTGGGTAAACCAAACAAAACAAAGGGTAAAATCACAGCAGTAGGATTCAAAACCAAATTCAAGTCCAGTGGGAAAGTCCCGCAGTCTGCTTGAGCTACTGCTGGCGCCTTGGCTTGTATTACTGAAGAGATACTAGATAATTGAAGCCTAAGTGGTTGAAGTGAATCAGATGACTGGCCTTAGAGTAAAAGGCAGAAGTAACTCAAAAGTATGAAGCTCTGAAATTACTGGAGTTTTCAGGAAAGCCATCACAGACGAAAAGCAATGATTAAATGACTTAAATATGACAACTACAATTAGTTTTTTTCCCAAACAGTTTAATTTGATGCTCTCTTGGCTAAACTTTATAAAATACCTTGGAAGGTTTAATATACATTTATACCACAAACTACTTCTTAATTTCAGATACAGCATAATATGACTTTGATATAAACAATATAAAAGCCTAAAAAAATTTTCATGAATCACAACAAATTAGCAAAAAACTCATAGCTCTGAAGCTACAATCTAAGTAGGGCTGTAGGATAATATCGATATCGCGATATATATCGATTTTTTCATTCCTACAAAAAAAATCGATACTCATCCGCAAGTATCGTAACATCCAACATTCACCCTGCTCACTCACTGCTTGCTTCGCTGGGAGAGTGATTAGGTCATCCAG
>JAUZNJ010053719.1:0-29682 GCA_034780135.1 Jordanella pulchra | reverse complement strand
AATGAACTGTCTTTGTGAAGAACCTTGAGATGACATGTGTTGTGATTTGGCGCTATATAAATAAACTGAATTGAAAAATTGAATAGTTTTTTAGTAAGATTTAAAGAGCCATGCTACCTGAAAAAAATGAGTTAAAACTCATAGCCAGATATGTCTCCTGCTGGAAGTTGGGCTGCTGTATGAACAAAAAAACAAACAAAAGAAAACGGATATTATCAATAAAGTGCAGCCCTGTCTGGTGTCCTGTGCTGCATGCATGTGGAAGGAGTTTCCTGCTTAGAATGATTTAAGCCACTCTAACTAAAAGCCTTGTCAACTTTTAAGCCTTGCATCAAAGACAGACAGGTTCTCTGTCTCAGGTTCTACAGGAGATGGAAGATCTGCCTCCTGTTCTACCTGCAGAATATAAGAAGCCATCAGTAACCCTGTATTCTGGGAGCAAAGTGATCTGTTAGGAACATGAGGAACAGTCAGATCTCTGATGTATTTAGGGCAATAAATGAAGGATAATAATTTATCTATTCCTTTATTCTTGTGGATTCACTGGGGGAAGCAGTAAATACAAAAGAATAGGATCTCTCCTTACCTTTTGAGAACATTTTTGGCAGTTTTTGTTTGTTCTCTTGTTAATATAAAGGTTATATTTTCTCTGTTTAACTTGACATACTGAAACTTCCTTTACATTGAAACCTGCTAACCAGGATGTCGCTGGTTTACTGTGTCTGAGGTTAAAGATGATGTGGATAACAGATAGGATCATAATCAGGGTTCTGTAATAAACAACTTTTTCCTGTTTTCAATACCAAGAAAGGTTACATTCAGTGACATATTTAACTTGTTTATATATTTGAATCAATTCTCACTTAAATCTGTTTATATTTGAAGTTGATAATACGATGAAGTTGCTTCTTAAAGTCCATCAAGCAGCACAGCTTTATTTTTACCACCATCATGTTTGTATAGAGGACTAGTTTTAGCACATTTTTGAAATATTTTCTGACATTGCAGAGCTGCTTTCTATATTTATCACTTGTCCTGCCCAGCAGAGAAGTAAGTTTGTGTTGATTTGCCTGACAAGGTGTATGAAGATGCATGAATCATATCTTAAAGACGTGTTTCTTTGTTTAGCCTTTCTTTCACAGGAAGCCCTACGATTCACTTCCTGGTAACCCATCAGGCTTATCGTTCATGATGGTTTCTCAGCTGACTCACCTTATTGAACGCTGCTTTCAAAGATTATGAACGGCAGGATGGTCAATCAAGATTTCATGTTGTAGGAAATCAAATCCTTTTTATAGATAACAGGCAGCATTGAAAAGTAAAATAGAAAGCGGAAAGAGTTCAGGTTTGTTGTGCAATAACAGGTTTAGTTTAGCTATGAATCACTATAAATAAGTTCCTGAGAAACTTATTCAGAAAGTTGATTCAAAGCACAGTCTTAGTATCAGGTGTTAATACTTTAATAGCTCAGATTCTCTGTCAGTTGGGATTTTATGAAAACCTGCCTGGTCAGGTGTGATACTTAAGAATAGAGGAAGGAGTGACTTCCCGCACTGGCAGGAACAATCAGTAAGTCCTGCGAACAAGTGCAAAATAAACACAAACGACTGGTCTACAAAATGAAAGAATTTATTAACAAAATACTTCAACTTCCAGATAAAATACTTTTGTCAACAAACTCTTCAATTGTACGACCCACCTTTAACTAAATCACTAAAATGAAGAGAACACTGAAAACTGACAAATTACTAGGAAAAAAGAACAAAACTGAAACCGATAACCATTGAAACAGGGCGTTTAAAAGTAAATATGTGTTCAAAACCCACAGCTTGTTCCGAGGAATTGGAATGAGGCCAAATCTGCTCTGAAAGCTTCAAACAGAAGAGCGACAGTTGATAGATGTTCAGTTAGTCCACATCACAAAGCAAAAGGGAAACTAAAACACTTTTCTATTACAGTTTTATAAAACAAATATTTTTGATGAATCGGAAAATAAATACAATTTCAGAATAAACTATAATGGTGTCAAGTGCAGACTGCAGATCTTTGTCAGCATGTTTTCCCTTCAGACTTGACATCCTTATTTCTGTTGAATAATTAATGTCCTTTAAACCGAAGGTTCTCACCAGTGTTCTCTCAGATCTCCTTTTGTTTCTTAATCTGCTGTCTTTTTAAACACAGATCGTATTTAGCCATTAATCTTTACATCTTTGTATGTAATAATTTTTCCATCCTGAGTCACCACCGTCTGCTCCCATGTTTCAATCTTTCCATTTCTCTGCTCAATGCGTCGCACCACCACCTTCCCTGATTTTGGCAAGTTGCTGGGAAGGTCCTTTGGTGCTTCATCTAACCTCATCCTCATGAGGTCAGGCGTCACATCTCTCCTGCCTGGCTGGACCCCAGCTGGGTGCCTGTTTTTGTCCTGTGTCGGTTGTGTGAAGGGAGAATTGTGAGGCCCAGCCTGCGGACGCAAAGGTTTGAGTCCTGGTCTGGGTGTTCGCTCCCATTTATACGGTGATGGAGATTTATCTTTGTTGAACGGTAAAGGAGATCTGTCTTTGTGAAATGGTGATGGATCTCTGGGATTTCTGTTCG
The DNA here is from genome assembly GCA_034780135.1 of Jordanella pulchra. Taxonomy (NCBI): domain Eukaryota; kingdom Metazoa; phylum Chordata; class Actinopteri; order Cyprinodontiformes; family Cyprinodontidae; genus Jordanella; species Jordanella pulchra. The sequence goes on along the minus strand of JAUZNJ010053719.1, from coordinate 27,084 downwards.
GATGGTCAGCACCTCTGTATATTGGTGATGCAGACCGGTGTCTGTCAGCCTGTGGTGGTTTAAGAAGATCCTTTGGAACTGCTGCTCTGGCTCCACGTGCTTCTCTTCCAGCGTTTCGAATTTCATCGATGACCAAAGCCATGGTGGCCCTACGAGAGGGGTCAGGCTCCACCATCCTACACACAGCGTCACAGTAGGGCTGACCCTGCATCGTCTCCCTGATCTTAGCAGGACAGACGGAGGGCGTGTGAAGCCGTATCCGTGCATAAAGCTCCGCAATGATCTTCCCCATGGCCCAGACATCTGAACGCTGATTTCGCTGGCTTCTCCTCTCGAGGACTTCAGGAGCCGAGTACGCATCGTTCCCCATGTCTATGGCCGAGTTTAGACCATGTCTGAAAAACTTTGCCAGTCCGAGGTCAATGATGACTGCTCTGTTTGTTTCATGTTCCACCTGACAGAAATCAGCAGGTAAAGAAGTTGAATCAAAAACTGTCTTCATTAGATTAAAAATAGTTTTATAACTTTTCCATACAACAAATACAAAAAAAAGCTGAATGTCTTTTTTTACTTACTTACTTTAGATAATTTTTATATTATCCATCATTATCATTATTGTAAAGATAAATCTAAATGCAAAAAATTGAAAAAAGTTCTTATTTTTTAAATAGTGTGGATTTCAAAGCTGCAAATGCACATTTAGATATTATGGTTTTAGTACTTTATAGTTCAGCTTTCAAAGAGAAAACAGGCTAAATTATTAGAACAGAGCTTCCTCGTTGTGCCTCTTGGTTACAAGTAATTTTCTAAGTATTCTAAGTATAATTGAGGCTAACTGTTAGCATATTGTGAACTTAAATGTTTTTCCATGCATAAAAAAACTCCCAATTATTCCATCTTTTTGAAAGCACTTTATTCTAAACAATCTAAAGAACAAATTTAAGTAAAAGCCTCCTAGGGTTTGCTTTACTTAAAGGCTTGAAAGACTCTTAAACAGTAGAACAAATCTGAGCTGTTTTCATTTGAAAACAATCTGTTGTTGAATTCTTCTCTTTACTGCCCTGTTCTTCAGATCTATAGGTAAATATATATCACCCAATATATGTTTTACAAACACATAGTCACTCAATAGCGATGTTTAACAATAATAAATGAATCTAGGAATTTTATGAGAAATATTATACTTACTATGTTAGGATTAATAAAGTATTCTTGAATAGAATTGAAATTGGAGCTGGATTACAGTTGCTAGAAACGCTATTATCACTAGAAGGATTATATGCAGATTATTAAATATGCTTTATGAATTAGGAAAATAGAAATAAAGTTAAATTAATTTCTGCTGGTATGGTACTTTATAAACTAAAGGATATCATAGTTGTGATGTTTCTAAACGCTTACATCTTTCTGTTTTTAATGTCATTTTCTTATTGTACTTTAAGATGTTCAATAAAAATTAAATCAAAATATTTTTTTCTATTTGTGTCATTAGCAAAAAATTGAACTTTAACAAAGGTTTCACATTAATGAAGATGTGCAGCTATAAGATATTGAATTAATTAATTAATCTATAAATTCTTTTTCTGATTAATATCAAAAAGAAATAATTATAGTAAATTAACCTACTTCAATTAACATTTGTAATTTATTACAAAAATCCTTCATTTTGCATTTAAATTAATTTTAGACGACCAAAAAAATACATACGTACATGTGAATGTAATTCTATATATAAAATGAAGATTTTCAGTCTTGAAAGGAAGATGTTTATATTTTTGATGCTTTTTGTTTTAATTACTGTTGTAAGTAGGATATCCTTTGGGCAAAATGGAGAGTCTCTGTTTCAATAACCAAACTAGTCTGATTATTTTAACCACGGATTAAATAGGATACATTTGATTATTGTTTCAGCTGTAAATCAAATCCTCATATTTCACTCAGTAACTCTTGATTTTTTTACCTTTGATGCAGAACTCAGCTTGAGTTTCTACTTTTCTACTCACCATGATGTTGTCAGGCTTCAGGTCCTGATGGACGATATCGTTCAGGTGGAGGTGAAGCAACCCTTCACACATCCCAGTAATGATGGTGGCTTTATTTGAAAAATTCAACTGTTGGAAAAATGATAAAGAAAGCAGGAAGATCAAGTTCAAACCAATGCTTGGATCACACTGAGCTGCTGTTTTACCTTCAGGCCAAAGACCGACTGCATATCAGAAAATTAAAATGTGAATTTGTCGTGGCATGTCAAAGTCAGCGTCAGCTTTTATACACAACAATTAACACAGATATCTCTGTCCAAAGTGCCGTACACAACAAATATATAAAATAAGACAAAGACAATGTTAAATAGGAACATTAACAATGGCCAAAGTGAAAATACTAAAAGAAAAAGATAATAAAAGAATTTAAAGGAATTTATAAGAGGAATTAATGGAAAATATAGAAGATGAATCTTCAAAAAAATGTTTTATTATATTGTGTATTTTTTGCTATTTAATTCTGCTGCTACACAACCAGCACATTTTAAATCAACAGCAAAAAAAGGAACAAATAAATAACCTTTGGTTGCTTTGGTTTTATTTCTAAAAAAAAAAAAACAACTCACCTGTATTTTGGACTTTGCTGCCTTGAAGATCGTTGTCTCCAAATCTTCTCCAAAGATGAACTCCAGTGGAATAATCCATTTACCATCTGTGAGAGTTATGTTACCCAGAAGCTTCACTATGTTGGGATGTTCAGCTTTGCTGCAGATCAAATGATGTGAAGAAGAAAAGGATTAAAAACTGACAACATTCTCTAAAAATAAGGTCAGCAGATCCTCAGCCTCCTCTGTCTTCACTATTAAGGATTTAAAAAGAATTTGCATTATTGAGAAGGTGAAGCAACAAAAGTTTCAATTGTTTTACCAGTAAAAGGACGCCTCCAAGTAAAATCTAACAACCGTTTGAATCCAGAAGTTTAGATTAGTATAAAATAATCCCCCTGTGTGAAATTTAATCTCAGTATAATCCAGCTGCCCAATGGAGATTATTCACTATCTAAGACACCAAGGGACACAGCCGACAGGTCAGCCTAACAGGGTATGGATTCCCTTGCTGTGTTTTAACTAACACATGACTTTAAGCACAGAATAATGGCAGCACCACGGCGGGCGGATAAGCTGTGACCCAAGGAAGCTCTTAATCCCGCTCAGTTTCTGTGGGATGATTTGATCTGGTGATTCTATTGCAGATGACTTACAGCTTTGATTATAGCATAAGGTGTTGATTAAAAGCTTTGAAATCTTAATGCAAAGCTCGTTATTTTCATTTAATTATACAATTATCCACGGAAGGTCTGTCCTAAAGAATCTCAGTGGGTAAAATGTTAATGTTTATGAATGTTAATTTAAAGTACAACAGGAATCATACAAATGTTAAATTCTGTTAAACAGTAAAATAAAAAGTTCAAATGAAAATATTTATACTTCATAATTAATTGTTGACTGTTGTATTACACAAAATAAAAGTCATTCAGCTCTAAGGATGGAGAGAAACAGAAGAAAATACCAAGTGATTCGCTGTTGAATATTAACCCAGACAGCAAATCAGTCACTACAGGGATGAATGTGGAGCCAAGAGGAGCAGATGAGAGGTAAAAGCTTGTATGTTATTGATCCACAAATAAAAAAGGTTTCCATAAATAAACAAAGCAATAGAATCCAGAGGATGACGGCGCCTATAATGTGACTGCATTCCCCTTAGAAAGTAGGTAGCTGTGACCCTGCTTACTTGTAAACTTCACATTCTCTCTCCAGGTCTTTCCGACTGATCAGATGTTGGGGGACCTTCTTCACAGCCGCCCAGGTGTCCTTGTACTTCTGCCTGTAGATTTTCCCAAAACAGCCCTTAGCGAGCGTTTCCGTGGAGTACGCCATCCAGGAGGAACAGGTAAAACTGGGGAGCGAAGACAGGATGTGATGACTTACTTCAGTTTGAACGTGGTACTTACAGAGGTAGACTGATCCCCGTTTAAAGAAAACCACACTGTCTTGTTTGATTCATGGTTCTGGTTGATATTGAGCAACAAAATCCAGTGAAGCTGTTTAAAAAGTATGCATGTATTGAACCTCTGCAGTGTTCAGCTGAACGGGAGGTAATGCAGTCCAGAAACAGCTCCCCTTACTGACGCTGTGCTCTCTGTGTTGGTCATCTGCACATTTTGGAGATTATTTTAAGGTGTTTCTGGAGAATTTTGAAAACAATGATCCTAATCCTACATATCAATTAGATATGAGTTTATTACAGAAGCCATCCAGACAATGAATGCAAACAAATAATAAACCTACAATTAAAAAAATTACCTAGAAAATTTCTAGGTAAGGTACATTTAATTATTTTCTATAACTATTTGCTTTGTCTCTATGCCACTGCAGTTAACTTTTCCTTCTCTTTTTTTCATGTACATCATTTTGATTGACTTGCCACTGAAATGTGCTATGTGAATAAATTAACCTTGTCTTGATGGAATAATAGAAGACATCACGAAAAAATGTTTGTACCATAAAAGAAAAACATATGCTAGATTCCAGAGAACCCAGTTATAGTTTTCCTCTGAGAGAAACCTGCACAGGAACCACCCATTTAAAAGCATTGACATCACAGCCTCCCAGAACTGACTGCTGGATTATACTAGAAAACGAAGCTATTTCACTGTTAGCGTCCATTTCATTGAAACAAAGTGTTGACTAGTCTGACAGTATGTTAGAGCGACATACCCTTTCTGTTAGTGGCAGTTTTACGTCTATGTATGCTGGAAATCACATGTTTCACACATTTTGTTCATCTTTTTTTATTCAGTAACTTAATCAGTTCCTGTCTTATTATACCTTATAAGTCTAATATTGTGAAATAAAAGTGTTTTTACTCATTTAGCCTGTTTTAATACAGCTGGCACGATAACCGTTAAAATATAATAATGCAACTTTTTTCAATTCAATAAATCGTAAAAACAATTATACAGCCAGTCATGTTATGGAAGCTTATTAATTATTGGTTAGTTGATCAATAAGATCGATCATCTTTGAATTAATTCATTCATTGATAACTTGCAACACTAACCCAGGTGGTTTAAGAATTTTATTTAGTTGATCTACAAGTTTCTTGAAAAAATTTGTACATTTTATTCAAATATGTAAGTAAAACAATCTGCCTGTGAAATACGATTTTTGTGGTTAAAATACAAAAGAAAATACTTCATAATCTTATTTCAGTTAAATGCGATTTATTTTTATAGCATCAATTGAAATCAAGCCATTGCAAGGCCATTTACAGAGTGATGCATCATTATCTGATCTTAGTGGACAAAAAGTATTTATTCCACTGAAAGATGATTTTGATCACCTTCTCAGGTGAGCAGGTAAGAATATAAACGAATTGCTACATTTATTTTACCCTTTTTTTTTATTTATTCTGCAGTTAAATAACAGAGAATGAGACCCTTTGATGAGGTTTCCTGCAGACCTCTGGACAGAATAATTAGAATAATTTACTTTAACTTGTCCTTAGGTCCAACATCTAGCTACATTTAAATGAACAGGCAGAAAAATGACATTGTCATATTCATATCGAGCTAAAATTATTTTACGTATCAGTTGAGATAATGGTTGGGCAAAAAGCACAATAGAGGGAGAAAAAATAGAGTAAAACTAGAAAGTAGAATAAAGAAAAACTAGAAAGTAGAAATACCTAAACAGAAAATTACTTTGGTAAAAGAGAAGTACTGAAGTAGTGAAGTCAGAAAATTGTTCACAATGAATGAGAAAGTAAAAGTACTTCTGTACACAAAAGAGCCAAGACAAATTATATTAAAGTAGAATTTGTAAAAAAAAAAAAAAAAATCTTCTTTATTCTTAAGAAAACATATAATTCAAACAAAGCTGTGAACTGAGAACTATGAATAACACCAAAGCAAAACTGTAGAAAGACATTCAGCCACTGCTGTCTACCTGAACAAACAACAAATGCCTTCAGTAAGATTACAGTAAAATGTGTCCATCCTGTCTCTAGAGAACAAAAACTAATGTCAAAATAACTTACAAGCAAAACCAAAGAAGTCTCACTAACTTCAGTAATGGAAATGATTTAGTGCTAACTTGAGTTTATCAGCTTTTAGGACAATAATTAGAATGAAAAGTAGTGGAAGAAATGACTTTCTCACCTCTGGGGAAATAAAAGAAATGAACATTTATGCTTTTAAAGTGACCCACTCAAAAAATACAAAAAGTACAAACTTTAATTCCCTAATGTAATGAAAAAAAAGAAAAAGTCTTACTTTAACAAAATTCTCAGTAAAATACTAGAATATAATATATTTCTGTAGGATTTTTACAAAGGCTGCTATTTTAAAAGACAATTTCCTCAGGAGTCCCAAGATCACATTGAAACACTACAAAGTTTCAGTCCCAATAATATTTTCCTCAATAATTAAGAAGCTGATAGATTAATGAATATTTAATAATGTTGAATTAATTGAATACCAACTTTCCTGTGTCAGCTTTTTTCCACTTTCCCAGGAAAGATGAGTCATGTATATTAAGTAAACCAGAAGTTTCAGCAAAGAAGAAACTAAAGTACAATCATTCAATCATCTACCTGAGCTACATCTTTGCTAGTTAAATAGACAACATGTCAACATTGGGGAAATATCAGCAGAAAGCTGAGTAACAATGTTTCTAAAGCTTAAACCGCAGCAAAAAGCTACACAAGCTTCTCGCCTTTGTTACAGGAACCAGAACGTTGCATGTGGAGTAAAAGCTGCCATGATCCAGAAATATGCAAACTAATTTCACTAAGGGTGACATTACAGTCACTTCTGGTTGTCTCCTGCAGCAAACTGCAGAGTCCGTTTTGCATGCACTGGATGAAAAAGCAGAAAAACTGGTAAACCGAGGAGCAAAAGCTTCATCCTCAGACAGGCTCCTACAAGAAACTACCTAAAGGCGGCTTGTTGCGTTGAACTGGGGTCTGATAGCGTGAACTCTTCTACCAGTAAATTAGCCCACTTGGATTTAACACTTATACTGAACTAAAAAATTAGGTCAGCTTTTCTTTCTGAACTGCAAAACCTTTGGTCTCGTATTAACCTTCATTTATCCGCATAAAATCTGTCTGAGAATAAAATGCATTTTCCAAGAGTCACCTGACAAGAAGCAGCACGATCAACAAGAATGAACTGTTAGTAGTACGATGACACACAGTCAAACAGTTTAAAACATCAAATCAACTAATAAACAATTACCACTAATAGAGCCTTGATTGTTTTCATTTAGTGTAAAAGTGAAGGTATCGATCTTCTCCTACCTTTTAGCTCTGGAAGGGAGGAGAGCCTGTCAAGTCTGAACAGGAGTTTGCATAGCTGCCTCTTTATAGCTGCTGTTCCACACCTGCTTGTGTTTCATAGCCTGGAGCAGAAAAACCTGATGGTGACTCATTTTATCTTCCTTAAAAGAAGGTCACTACTAACAAGCAGAACCAATGAGAAAAACATACGTGTTTCACGTTCAGGAAGGAGGAAGGAGAGGATTTCCCTAAAATGACTCATGAAAATGACAGTAAACATCATCGTACAGTTTTTTTTTCCAATCCTGTTGCTCAAAAGCATCACCGGAGTCAGAGACTTTTATCATATAATTCTTAACAGAGTTATCTTTCATATGTAAAGTATAAAGTCTTATTTTTCTCCGTGTTGAGAAACCATTTCCCCACCTGTGAGAGTTTATTTACGGTCTATGGGTCCCTCCTTTGTTTAGTGCCTGGCCTCTTCTTATCTGCTGGGTATCAAGTTTCACTGAGAGTGTAACTCATCCTACAGATTCTTTAGCGTCAGAGTTTGGAAAAATACCATAAATCGAATCGTTTTCTATGCTTCTTTTTTTCCTTTGTTAAAAAAAACTTTAGCAGAATAGAAGCAGAGCCTTACTGTAAAGGAAAACACACCTTCTTAAGTGGATTATTTTATATTATTGACTGGTTTTAATCACTGCTGAATTAATGAGCAGAGATATGGTGGGAAACACTCACAAAAAGACATTAAGAAAAGGAGTAAGAAGAATATTTTACAATGCAGAAGCAAAGAAAACTATTATTTTTTAGTCAAATAAATACGATTCAGAAAATATAAGAGAGGATTTGAAAATACTTTCAAGCAACATATTCGGAGTACAAGATTACTAAGAATAAATGTGGGTTCATACTGTTGGTTGACTAAATGTCTATACAGAACAATAAATAAACAATTATATGTACCGATACATATTTTACATTACATTCAATGATAGTAATGCAAAGGATTTTGTTTCTATGTAAATACTAAATGATATCATATATCGTTTTATATGTGATACCTATTATAAAAACAGAATCTCCAGCCATACATGTTCCTCATTCTTTTCTGGCTGTAAAATGAAAGTTCTTACAAAGTCCACGAGACAATAATAGCACAACAGCACCACCTGCTGGAAGATCAATGTCAGCACCTTACATGATAAAAATCTGGTACTTTATTTAACTTCAGTAGATAAACATTTTGACATATATTTTACTAAGATAAATCGTTTATTTTTTTCAGATATTATCTAATTATGTTTAAAATAAGGCTTCCCATTTTTCTGTTGAAGGAAAGGTTTCTGCCACACAGTTAGTGACTTAAGGTGTCATTTGTACAAATAGGGTCTTCTGTAAGCATTAAAATCCTAACCCATGAATTAAATAAAAAGAAGATGAATAACGGTAACATTATGCAGGCAAATTGTTGCTCCTTTCTCCTGTTCCTCGCTCCCATTACTTCATCTTTCAGGAGCAAGAACACTATCCAGGGTAGGAAAGGAACTCCTGACTGTTGTCCTGAATCTGGACAGCCTGCAGCCTGACCAAATCCTTCGCTCCTGTGCCTGTCTGTTCCGTGCCGGATGTGAACGGGAAGAAGCAAGCAGAGAGGATGTGAAATCTGGGGTTGACAGATGTCATTACACAACAGAAACATATGGAGGAGATAGCCACCAATCCGAGGCCTCATCAGAGTACTATTTAATTCTTATATGAACTTATTTTGTTGTTTTTTTATTTGTTTTGCAAAAATAACATTTGGTTTATAATAGGGGGACAGCTTAGTGGTGGGTTTGGCCACTATGCTGTAAGAAAGTAAACATTAAAGAGATGCAAGATTTTCAACTCAATCTTTTGGGTCCAGTCAACCTCGACACATGAAATAGATGCTAGACTCATGCTTCTTGGTGCAGTCACCTAACCATGAGTTACCCTCTGACCTGTCCACTCCTAAGCTTCAGTACCAACAAGGACATGTTAGCAAAGTTTATTGGGATGAAACTGCTGGAGTCGTACCCCTCACAAGTTCAGGCTGCAGGACGGCATGTGGTCAGTGGAGAAGCTGGAAGATACCTGGCTGCAGCACTTAAGGTAAAAGAACAACAGGGTGTCCTTCTGTGAGTGAGTGAATGAGCTTAGGTTCTGTTTGAGAATGTTATTTCTGAGGAGAAAAAAAGTTTTCTGTGGTCCTGTTTACAACTGAGGCACCTAAACAAACACAAACACAAAGTTAAAATAAAAACTTAAGACATTACCAAAAGATTTGTCTGAAGAAATGGCATGGCATGGGTTGCTCAAAGAAAGGAGACATGAGACCAGTACCTCTGGGAGAAGAGTGATAGAAAACTGACAGCTATTTAAGTGGCTGACATGAGCAAATTAAAGGCTAATCAGGGGTGAACAGGTTCGGATAATTAGTGACAATGAGGAAAAAAACAAAAACAAAGGCAGCAGCTAAAGGTGACTGAACTGAATACAAAGAAAAATAAACAATAGTGTAACCAATGTTAACATAAGAAAATGAACCAATATGACAAGAGCCAAATAACGGAATTAATAAATGGCTTCATAGAAAACAGAAACATGAAATTCTTAGAGTAGAAAATAAACTTGACAAGGAAAAACTCCAAACAGTAACAATAGCTCCAAAAGGTAAACCAAACCCATTAATTAAGCTCACAAATTCAACAAGAGAAAACTAATCTACAAAAGTAAATTACGTTTCACAGGCAGGGTGAAGCTGGAGGGTGGCCATCATCCAGGTTATCTGGAACATACTTTACCACCTCTGTAACAAGCTGTTTCCTTTTAATCCAGAGAGAGGCAGCAGTGATAATTTCAAGAGGAATGTCCTAAATAATCTGACTTGGACATCAATACAGAGTTTATTTTATTTTCAAAACCAGTTTCTATGTTTTATGGAGAAGAAGGCCAATGGTGGGTCCCTAAAGTCATCTCAGAGTCTTCTAGGAGTTAAGGATAAAGAACCAGTGTTTAACCCATTTAATGTGTATATTAAAGAACCATGAATAATTAATTTAGACAGCATAGATGTATAAATATGTGTGTGAATGTAATGAGAATCTGGTATATTTTCAGTCAGTTATTTTTGAAATACAGAAGTTGTGATTAGTGTAAATTGACCTTGAACTGCCACCCTCAGTTGCACTTTGATCCCTACCTGTCAAAATGTTCTGGCTCTCCCACTGCTCAAAGGACCGGAAATCTAAATTTGGTTGGAAAGTCGGCGGAAAAGCTTCTACTTTCATTAACAGTGATTAAACGTTTTAACTTTCACTGTTTTTTATTCACTACTTTATTATTTCTGTAATGTTTAGGCTGTCATACAGTTACTCCACTTCAATGTTTATGGTATGAGATGTTTCAACACTGTTTACATGCACAACAGTCAATCTGTCCAAGGTATTGTTGTCATTATTATTATTGTAATATTGCTTTTAATGCCCATAAATGAATAATGAACAGCAGGACTATCCACAAGCTCAGCATCAGGACATTATGTCACTCTGCCTGAAACTGAGCAGCAACTGTTGGAAAATAGCATCTGTTCTTTCAACTACTTGTACACTGACTCAGAGCTTATCTACTTAGGTGTGTTTCTCTCTTAGATAAAGCCACTAATGGAGCTACTGATGCCATTAATGTTTTACTTCTTTATACATAAAAATACTCCTGGATCAGTGTTGCTGTGGTCCTTTTGTGTGTCTGCTCTGTGTGCTTACTGATCCTGGGTCTTCTGGAGGTCTCTTCCAGTAACAGTGCAAAAGCTGCGCAAATACATGGTCTCACAGAAAATTCAAAAGACCATGCAAACTCAAAAATGATTGATAGAATGATAGGTGTTGTTATAACTCTACTGAGCTGAACAAACAAATTGCTTGACCACACAGATTTGACTGTTTTCTTTGAACAGAATAAAGGTTTCTGACTAAAACACAGAGGTAGGTAAAGGAGCCCAAAATATACTCAAGATTAGCAGTACTTTATTGTATTTTTACTTAAGAGAAAATTTAGTCATCCAATAAATTAGTCAGATAAAGCTGGAGATTGTATTTAGAAAGGCTTGTAACTTATTGGATAGATAAAGTCAGACCAAAATGTAAAGTTATTCGCATAAGAGACAACAATAAAGTCATTGAAACAAATTATGGAACTGAAATAAATAGACAGATTTTCTTTTAAATATAAAACTCATTTCTTACTGTATATTAGCTTGACCTCCAAATGTCATGGAAGGTTTAAGTAAACATGTAAACAAAAAAGAGCATTAAGTAAATTGAGCACTTTAAAAGAAAGAAAAAAATTCATTTGTAGTGAAGCAACTGATAATGGATGGAGGAGCCAGAGTGGCGATAATTTAAAAAAAATATTGGTGAAATTTAAAAATAAAAGTTTCTGCAGTAAAAGTAGATTTTTGTCAAAAAGTAACTTAGTAAATCTTAATAATTACTACCAACCTCTAATAGTTACTACTGCCCCCACAACACCCCCAACCCCCACCCACCTCCACCTGCGAGCACGCGCCTCCAAGGTGTCACAAGCTCGTGCGGAACTGATTTACATGAATAACAAAACATCCGTGAAACCAGCGGGACCTTTAGGACAAAGGAAGGCGATTCTTTAGATCTTTCAATCTGAAGGATTTCCTTCTGTTCCGACTGAAGAGAAGCGGAATTATAAAGTAGAAAACTTTGTGGTAAGGAAAGTGTAGCAGTCTCAGTCTAATACACGTTTTGTTTTCATTGTTTTCCTCAAATGGTCCCAAATGTGCTGTAATCCAAACAAAACCAAACGGTGACATAATATTTTCTCCCTCCTGATTTTCACATCAAATCTGTACTTGGAAACATTTGTTATGACGGATCTTTTCATGCAGGTAGTTAAAGGTAAATCCTTCGATTTATCAATAAGGCGTTTTGGTTTAAAACACGCGAAAATTAAATAGTGTTTCAATTTTAACTAAGTGAGTTAAAATCGTGGCTTGCATTTTGATCAACTTTTTAAAATAATAATTATTACTCATGTGACATCTAAGTTTTTATATCACTGACTTGATGTCAGCCTTTTAAGGATGCGTCCAAACCCAATAGTTATGATGAGGAGATGATGCTGCTGTGACATTTTCAGGAGCTCAGTGAGGATGAGCGATGTTTAGAAGTGAGACACCAAATGAAATAAAGAGGGAAATAGCATTCAAGCAAACTATTTTTTTTTCTAAATGTTTTGTCACAGTTGTCACACTGCTGCTTTGCAGCAACAAGGTTCTGGGTTTGGTACAGGTAACAGGTGTTACGTCAATCCGCGTTTCCCCATCAGATACGGAGTTTGCATGTTCTCCCCGTGCATGCGTGGGTTCTCTGCGGGCACTCCGGCTTCCTCCCACAGTCCAAAAACATGACTGTTATGTTAATTGGCATCTATCAATTGTCCTTAGGTGTGAGTGTGTGCGTGTTGGCGTCCTGTTCTGGGTGAACCCCGCCTTAGGCACCGACCCAACCACAACCCTGACGGACCAAGCGGGAGAAAATGGATGTACGGATGTTTTGTTACATCATTGTGTGACTCTGTTTAAACTCTAAATCACTGCATTGATTTTTCCTTCGAAACGAGCTTTGAATTGTTAAACTGTAGTGAAATAAAAAGCAATCAGATGTCCACTGAAAAAAGCAGCTTAAAAACTAAAGCATCAGCGCGACTTGAAACAAGTCCGTCATTTTACGCACATATGAAAATAAACCTTTAACCAGTAAAGTGAAATAAAATAAAATTCAAACAGATTTTTTGTTTGATCCTCAATCTATTTAGACCAAACAACCTAAAACAAAAAAAACTTTTTAACTTTTTAACTATTATTATTCCAAACTGCGATGTTCGCACCGACACCTCGAACATCACGCGTGGTGTGGGAACGTGGGATCACGTCGCCTCACAGCAGACCCGATTTTGTCAGCGATGTATCAGATTTAGCAGGTAATAAAAGGATGCAGCTTCCTGAGCCACATTCCCACGATGAGAACAGAGCTGCAGAACACGCTCCCACTGTCACACCCTCAGCCTGGCCTGCATTTGTCCGCCTGTTGTTTGCAGACTGTTTCTGCCATTTTATAAACGTCTCTACAAGAAATTAGGTCAAATTTGGGCTAAATTATTTTCACCTCAAACTTCTTAATTCCTGTGTTATTTGTCTGAGGGCTTTAACGATTCATCTAATAAACCTCATTAATTTATACAGAAAATGTCACTTAGTTGGACAAATCGCTGAATATCAAGAGCAAGAAAGACAATGATTAATAAAATACAGGTGGAAAAAAGAGAGGATGAGGCACAAGACAATTTCAAGAAGTTGCAAAAACGTATCTTTTAATTCCTTGTGTCACAGAGGGAGGGTTTGCATTAAAAACATCAACAGTGTGCTGCACACTCTGAATGGAGCTGTCACACGATCTAAGGTTGAAACCTTTGCTCTTTGAGCACGATGCCGCCACTCCTACACATATTCACCCACAGCGTGACGAATCCACGCAAAGGTGAGTGTAAGGAAAAGGGTATTGAAGAACTTGCAAAAACAACTAATCTCTGGTTTGAGGGTCGTAAAGCTGCAGGTTCCATCTGACGACAGACGGAGACAAACAGCAGTAATTAAAGCTTGAATAACTTTCTGCACATATTTATCAAAACAATGTCTTTAATGTTGGAAATGAGTTGCTGGACATTTCTACAACACATTTTCTGTTAGAAAATCATGGTAAAATATATGAATAGAATTAATCAGATGAAAAGCTGCTTGGTTTCTTTAGTCAGGCAAGTTTGTTTTTATAGAACAATTCAAAATACAAAGACAATCCAAAGTGCTTTATATGAATTAGGACTATTTATAAGGGTGTTTGGGTCATATTCGTGCCATTCTTGATTACAGTTAAAGCATGAATGATTTTAATATAATCTACAGTCAGTGTGTGTGATGTTCTCAGCAGAAACGAGACGCGTCAACCAAGCGACAGAAAGCGGCTCTGTGCAAAACCCCGAATCAGATTTTCATAGAAAATCTGTATGGGAAAATACTGCTCGGATGCAGTCGAAGTTTTTAAGCAGCGGTTTATTAGGAGACATTTTAATAATTAGTATATGTTACATAGAATAGCTTAAAAGCACGTATGTGTCAGGAAACCAAGACAAAACAGTGAAACAAACGTCAGCACAGCAGGAGATGAACATGCACCTTAAGTTCGTATTCCTTTTATTCACAGGTGTGGAAATTAGGCCAAATGAGAGACATTTTGGTTGGGAAAGACCAAGCCGAGCGTTTCCCACGGATAGATAAAATTCAAGATGCGCAATTAGAACCTGACTTCTCACCAGAGTGCGTAAAGTGTGCGTCAGAGAAGCTGTTAACGATGCGTTAGTTCCAACAGGTAATCAAAGCGCAAATGGAAGCTGGTGTTTTACTTTCCCACGAGAAGGAAAATTGGAAAAGATCTTAAATGAAACAGAACATAACAATTTAAAAAAGAATAAAAAATATATAATTGAAGCACGTTTGCTACTTTTATTTCTTCCGTTTGGGTTTTGTGTAAATAGAAATATTTTTAATATAAAGTTTTACATACATGTATTAAGCTACATTTTTTACAACAGGGGCAACGTTTTCACCAAAGCAACCCCCAGTAAAGCTTCATTTCTTTTTGAAATGCAGAGAGTGACCACGCGTGGAAAACAAATGGACCTTTAAAGGCACCTGGGACTGATTACCATGAAAACAAAGGCGTGCATGCGCATTGGAGGTTACTATTACCAGTGGCCTTTGCCAAGGCTGAAAAAAATCTAAAAAATTAGGATAACAGCAGGGATTGAAAGGGACGCGGGAGCAAAAAAATAAAATAAAATAAACACAAAGAGCATTAATAGAAACTAATAAAGGTTCAGTTCACTATCTCTAGCAGACTATGGTCGAAACGCAAAGACGTACAACCACTCACACCTAAGACGATGTAGGGATTCCAATTAATCTAACGGTTCTCGGACTGTGGGAGGAAGCCGGAGTACCCACAGAGAAGCCACGTGTGCACAGGGAAAACATGCAAACTCCATGCAGAAATAAGGCTGCGAATTGAACCCGGAACCTTCTTGCTGCAAAGCAACAGTGCTCCCTATTTAAAATCAAAAATTAACCAAACACATAGATGGAATATGGTATAGAAGGAAAAAAATTGCTACCATTTTTTACTAGCTGCGAAGGCATCAGTGGCTTATTTTGAGAACCGTAGTGAACATTCCCCTCCTTTTGTCTTCAGGATAGAAATCAAGTTTGGTTGCAATGTGACGAACGTTTAAAGTCAGTTGGTGACCAAAACATAAGAAAAGGTAGAAGACGCAACCAGTGAGGCTCGAGTCACCATCTGAGTTTGATCAGTTAAATCCGAATAAATAGACAGTTTGAGTCGTCAAACAGGATGGACTCCAACAATCTTTGGAGCTTTTAAAATTCATTTTCCTTGCGCTAAAATGTGTTTTTTTTTCCTCCTGTTCAGGTGAAACGTCATGTTTGGCATCAACAGGAAAACAGATCCATGGTTTGCGGGTTTTTTTTTTACTTACTGTCAGAGACAAACTTCCAACCCGTTATGTTTGGTTTATCGGGTCCTGATAGGTGGAAGCTGCTCCATGTTACTCAGGGGTTAATAAATGAAACACAAGCAATTTGGCTTTAAGCTGTTTATTTCAAATATGTTTTGAAGCCTGTTTCCAAAAAACAGCTGTAAAGATTTACACAGTACTCTGCAATTTGGAAGAACAATCCTTAAATAAAGAAAAAAGTAAGATTTTAAATATTCACCTTTTGAAGAAAATGAAATAAAAAAATGCATTGCTTTGCAGACGCATACCCGTTAAATCTTTTATTTTGCTGCAATACAGAGTTTTGTAGCGTTAATAATTTTGTGGTATAATGGTTTCATATCATGGTTTGACATTTCTGGAATGAATGAATAAATAAACCAACCTGATCCTCTGTGAATATAGAATTATTTCAGCTACACGTCTAACAGCCTTTAACAGGCTTTATTCTGAAGGGTCAATAAAACACCAATAAAGAACATCAGTACAGATAATGATTAATTATTTATATATTAGGGGTGTGAATTGGCAAGAATTTGGTGATACAACACATATCGCAATACATGTGTTGAGATATGATACATCCTGATTTATCCTAATATATTATATTTTACAATCTTCAAAAAAATAAAGCTCTGGAAAATCTCATCAGATCTTGTTGCTCTGTTGCAGCTGGACAATAGGCGCTGCGGTGCCAATAGCAGCTGGAGGCTTAGAGTTTTATACACAAAAGACAATAAAATGGAGGTTTGCTTATAAATATTTCTTAGGATAAAGATCCATATTTTGAATCAATGTGAATATCATCTCATTATCTAGACGAATTGATTTTTTCTTATCACAGTATGAACCATTTATCCACATAGTGGTGAATTTTCACACAGACGATTCATGCAGGAGGTCAGAGAAAAACACAGAACAAAGCTCTGCAGACCTTACTTGCATCTGAGAGGTGAATGATTCAACAAGAGAGAGAGAATAGGCCATGGGAAAGAAAAAAGTCAAAACATCTTAATCATTTTTACAGAAAACCTTCTGAAGGATGAGATGAATGAGTGCCACACCGCAGCATTTCATAGTAATGACATCGTGCTGATAGCCAAACATGACAAACAAACCTAGGTTGAGCTGCAGGACAATGATGCACATTCTACAATTCTTTTCGACTTGTTTAAAAATAAAAGCAACATATGGTTTTGAGTGGCCTAGTCAAAGTCCAGACTTAAAACCAGTTGAGTAAATGTGTAATACCCTGACATAAATGTTTTAAAACAGTGTTCTGAATGAAAACAACTGCAGTGATGAGTAACTGTACCCTAACGTTTCTCCTACTAATCATCACAGAGGATTGATGTTGTGGAAAAGTGTGAAACAACCAGAGCTTGAAGTTAACTTCCTGCATATAAACATCAGAGGTGGCGGGTAGAACAGCCACTCCTTTTATTCACTTTGGCAGATTGAATTCTATGTACATTTTCTCAAATAGCATGTGAAATATAAAACAAATTAACCTTGGAGACTACAGCACTACAACTCCCATGAGCACCACCTGCACACAGTGTTTGCTCAAGGGTTCCTTCACAATCAGAGCTGCTTTAAAAAGGCGGGCCCTTTGTGAAGCTGTGGCAGCGGCACATTCCCAGAGAGAAGACAAAAGAGAAAATCTGATGATGACATGAGGGAAGGGGAGTCAAAGAAAGAGAAGAGCCAGTTTGATAGCAATGCAGGCTAACAGATAACAGCAGGTCAGGAATGACTGGTGTATATGACCCAGGGGAGAACGTCATGACGTCTGCACTTTTTATTTCTTTATACCGTGCTTCTTGTTAGTTTTCTTACAGTTTAGTTTTTATCTTCTAAATTAACCTTTTTCTTCCATGCACCAATTTTAATTTGCAATAAGAAACCACATTGTATCACTTTGAACTCACATGTTTTATGTTAAAGGGGCTTTAGACTGATCTTTTTTTGGAACTGAATACTTGATAATGTTGTTAAGCATTTTATGTCACCTTGATATGGGAGCGTAATCAGTTACTTTTAAAATAGATGTAAATCTAGTAAAATATGGCACCTCATGGTTAGCTTTAATAATTTAAAGATATAATATCACAACAACAAAAACTGTGGGTAGGTAAAGTTTAAGTGGCTTTTATGTTCAAAGAGGCTCGTGAGCAAAAAAGGTTGTTTTCTTTCCACAGAGAATCTGGTTTGTTCCGAGTCTTTTTACCTTAATAAGCAAAACCATCATTTCATATGTATTTCTATTTATCGTTGCATAAAATTCAAATATTATTTGCTATTATCAACAGTATGTGACATATAAAGCAAAAAATATTTTTAAAAAACCCTAAGGAGATGACAGGTTTGGGGCAAACAAAGAACTGCTTAATTTTTCGTGTCATTTTTAAACATAATAACTCATAGAAAGCTCAGCTTTGCATCCGACCTCCATGAGTCAGAACTTTGTAGACTGAGTTGGAGATGCAGCTGTCGGTCCTTCTGGGATCTCTGCCTGAAACAAGTAAAAATCAAAGGTTCTGGCCCATAAATAAGTCAGATAAATCTTTTTTTTTTTCCATGTTTATTTGTTTTTCTCTGTCATCTTTTCCCAAATTCTTCTAATCATATCAAGACAGAGGGGATAAATATTGCTGTCAAAGTGAAGGCAGCTCCCAAGCTATTTTATTGCACAATTTTCACACCTGAATGTTTTCACTGAGCTTGAAATCCTCCTTCACACCTTTGCGGACAAAAGGTCGTGTTGGAGGGGGAAAAAAATGTACTTAAAAGATCTTTTCAGTTTAACAAACGTTTTATTGCTTTCTTTATATATATAAAACAGAATAACGCTCACCATAGGGAGACAAGCAGAATAAATTAGTGTGCAAAACAGACAAGATATAATGTGAATATCTGTGGGAAGGGATGCGCGTTATTTGAGCCACAGGTGTTGCTCGTGCCAGCAGATATGACAGCACTTAGATGAAAAACAGAAGGCTCTCTCCCCCAAACTCAAATCTCCAGGTTCCACACCTGGAAATGTGACGGATGGACACTGGATCATTATCCACACTAGTGTGACTGACTTTAATAACAGAGGCTACTTTTCTTTAAAGACACAGGTAGAGAGGAGAAGCTCTGGGATACTCACCTCTTCACTTGCTCTTCAGCACAGCAGCAGTGCCAGCCAGGCAGCCTGGAGGATCCAGATCAGGTTCTGGTCTAGGAGAGTCCCTGCCAGAGGACAACATGGCCGCCACACTAACTGAGGTACAGCAAGAGTGAGTCAACCTTATCAAAAATACTACAGTACAGATACAAATCATGACCTTTTTTTTTTTTTTTTTTACATTATTTACAGGATTTTAGGTTCGATCTTAAAGAGATACAAGGATTAGAAAATTCTTTTGAGGGCAACATGGAAATGGGAACCAGTTTAAATGGAAGGGTGGTTAGGTGTGGAAAGTTCTGAAGATGCTGCCCGTTGATCATGGCCAGGGTCTCCATAAAGTCTGGCTCAGGGTCCCGCTCTGGGACGAGCTCTCTTTGCCCCCCGGTCTCTCTGCTCCCATCTCCAGCCCACCTCCACTCTGAGGCTGCTGAGGGAATCCCAGAAAACTCTGCTGGTCTGGGAATGTGTGAGGATGAGCTGAGGTGCTCGCTCCGGAGGCCTGTGTGGCCTGAGTGGACCTGGACCTCAGCCTTAGCATCTGGAGAAGGGACTTGGTGTGGGTCATGGAGACGGAGGTTCTGACCCAGACGTCTGCAGAAGGGCTGTCTGAGCGCGGGAAGCGAGAGGAGAAGGTGGCGTCCAGGACCGGTCCGAGCCAGAGGCCTTTCCCTTCAGGCCCCAGGAACTGAGACGCCCTTTGTAGGCAGCTGGAGAAACCATCCTGGAAGGAGTATTTCCGGCCTCTGGCTTTTTCTCTGTGTTCTTTGGCATTTTTTTGCAGGAAGAGAACCGTGTGCTCCAGAATCTCAGCTTTTTCCGCTTTATGCTGCGTCCCACCCTACAGTAATGACAGTTCAAATGATTTTATAACAAACACAGCAAAAAATATGAATAGTATCCTAATTGTTGTGCATCCAGAAACCAAAAATGTTTCCAGTTTGAAATTAGGTGCATAGATTTATTTTATTTACTTGTTGAGGCTCCTGGAGCAACATGGTCCTCAGACGCTCCAGACTGCGGTTCATTCTCTCCCTTCGACGTTTTTCCACCTGAGATTTTATCATCTGGAAGCAAAAAGACAGAAGAGGATTGAGCCAAGTTTTGGGATGGCATTGTTGAGGTCTCAGTAAACCTAAAATGTAATATTAATATTCAATTCTCAGCGGTACCTTTCTCTTGCTTGTTGCATCATCAGTTTCTTGCTGCAGCTTCATTATCCTGGACTTCCCAAAGTTCTGTTCTAATCCAGGAAAAGCTGCTTCCTTTCCAGTCTGTGACTGATCAGGTACTGAAGCTCAGGCCTCTTGTTTCTGCTTTTATCACTTCTCTGCCGACCCCTCCCACACCGGCCCTTCAGATCCCTCCCACCTTCTGCCCCAGAAGATTTTTACAGCCACTACCCCCACCCCCCACGCTCACCAACCTCTCATCAAAGTCTTTCACTATTCCACATCAACTCAAACTTTTATGAGAGAAGTAAGAGGAAAAAAAAAACTTTGTGAAAAAGTGATATAAAATAAAAAAATCCTTCTCGGGTTTTGATTTGTCTCTTCTTTTCTCCTTTTCGTTCTACTGGAAGGTGTCAGAGCTGCACTGCAGCCTGATTAAAAACAGTTTTCATGACTAAAACACTCCAAGTTAAATTACTAAAAGTCTGTGATGAAAAAGTTGGAAGGAAATTAAATATTTATAAAAAACAATGATATTTAGAATTAGAAAACATTATATTGCTCCTCTGGTTGATTATTTTTAATATAACACTGAATATGAACATTGGCAGTAATTTACCCCAAAATGTAAACGTTTGTTTGTTAGAGATCAAATCAGAGTTGATCCTAAATAATCATTTTTCATAGAAACATCCTTAGATGAACACTCATTCTTTCATTAAAACTCCTGATGCTCAAAATGGATATATGCCTAATTTTGGTAATAAAGGTTTGGTTATCCCAATTATTCTGTTCTATTGATAATTAAATTAAGTTAAAAATACTTCTTTATCCCCAAAGAAAATTAAATGTTACAGAAGAAGAAGAAGAAGATTTGATTGTACAAAGAACTTTATTTGCAATTGTTTTCAACAATTCCAAAACTTTTTCAAAATTCCAACAAAAAGTATTCAGGCAGCGTTCATTTTAAAGGAAATGTAAAAAGACCAGTTAGTCATGAATCATTTTACAACCTACTGTTGAGTAGATTTAATCCTGAGAGGCCTGGCTGTTGATCCACTAACATCAACTCTGTAATGTATTTTGTTGCTAAGCCATTCAGTGAGTATTTTAAAGTCTATTCTCTGAGATACGGGGAGCCAGTAGAAAGACTTTAGAACGAGGCTGATGTTCTCCACTTTTTTGGTTTCCTAGTGAGGATGCAGGCAGCAGCATTTTGAATCAGCTGCAGCTTTCTGATCCCCTGTTTAGGCAGACCTGTAAAGACACCGTTGCAGGGATCTGTTAAAGATGAACGAAGCAGGAATCGTTTTTTCCACGTCCTGCTGAGACATTCGTCCTTTAATCCTGGAGATGTTCTTTAGGTGATAGAAGGTCCACTTTGTTTCTGTCTTTATGAGCCTCTGAAGGTTCAGGTCTGAGTCCCTCACTACACCCAGATTTACAGCCTGATTGCTGCTTTCTAGCAGGAATAACTGAAGCTAAGTGGTAACCTTTAAATGTTCTTCCTTTGGTCCAAAAAATATTTCAGTTTTCTTTTGATTCACTTGAAGAAAACTTTATCCCATCTTTGTTGCACCCATTCATTGATTTCTTCTATGTATGCATATAGTTCATAGTCCCCTGGTGTAAAGCTGTGTGTCATCTGCATTGTTATTTATTGCCATCTATGCTGCTCCCACCATGTTTCACAGTGGGGACTGACTTAGCAAATGCAAAGTAACATTTTCACGTTTTCCCTCCAATATTGGCTTCTTCTAATGACTCTCTTCTCCAAAGGGCTGAGAGAAGGAGTAATAACTAATAATTGTGTTGTCAACAGATTCTCCCGTCTGAGATGTGGATCTCTGCCATCACCCACTGCAGGTCTCTTTGGCTGTGGGTCAGTTTGGTAGAATCTCAGTTGTGTAATCCTCCATCTATGTTCACAAGGATTTACTGTGAGATATTCAAAGCATGAGAGACTATTTAAAGCCAATTCATGTTTTTAAAAGCAACTTTAAATGAGTAAAACAAAAAACAGAGAAGTAGTTATCTTTTAAAATAAATTAACTGAGTCATAGAACCGAAGAACCTCTTGCAGCTAAACACTAAGTGAAGTGAAACAATGAAATGTTCACCTCAGTTAGTTTAATTCAATTTGATGTTGTTCCAATTGAAAATTTCACTTTCCCTAAAACAAAAAATATTAACCATGGAAAAAGGGTGCTTAGCTGGCTACTAAGAAATATCAGTAATATTACATATTATTGACTTATTTTAAATGGAAATTAACAGTTTTAATCAAATCAGAATTAAAACTTTAGTGAACCTGTTGAAGTTAGCTGCAACAAATCAGATTTTTTTGTTTAGTTCAAAATAACATCTAGCAGATACTAAAGCCATCAAATTATTTTTTAAATAATAATTAAAACATAACCGTAAAGAGGAAAATGAAGTGGGTCTAAAGCACTAAACAGTTACTATGTTTGTTCATCATCATTAGACAGTTTTTTTTGTATTATATATTGAGCACAGGGGCTTTAAAAGGGGCCTGGACCAGTTCTACGGGGGCACTGGCCCCTGTTGGCCCCTGTGAAGGTTAATGTAATCCGTTTAAAGGGGAACCATGGCTTAGCTACTGGAAACAGGTAAAGGATTAGTTTCTAATTATCATTTTCTTTTTACAGATATTTAAAAATCAAGCATCTTTTCATTTTCCCTTCTGACTCTGTTAGTGTTTCACGTGCATCATGTTTTCTCTGTTATGGTGCCAAACTGGGAATTTTGAGGATAGGCTATAACTGTAGCTTAGATCTTAATGTATGTATGTTTGGGTTTTTTGTTGTTCTTGTTTTTTTTTTAATTAATTTATTTATTTTTTAGCCTCAATTCATACGAAACCAGATTGTTTCAGCTTTGAACTCCTTTCTGTTTCTTTGACCTCCGGAGAGTGCTGACGCGTAACCTTTCTCACCTTCACCACTTCCGCGTGCAGCTTCTAATATACACGCCTTTTACATTCACGCATCTTTGTCACTTGGGGGCACGCGTGCCATTTGCGCCACTGTCTCGTGCTGACACGCCGCTTTTGTTCCCGCTCGCCTTTGATGATGCGGCGGATCACCGTGGGAAACAGAGAGGAGGCGATTATGCGCACGCGACTTCTTTTTAAATTCATAATCTTGTAAAGCCTGAAACTTCTTTACAGATGCAGATTGGCTTCTTTAACTAAATACGCGGAGTAGACCAACAAGGTAATAAGAGAAAACGCAATTACGCACGAACTCAGCCAATTTTCAAAACAGATGTTGCTTTTAATAAGATTCTAAAATTGTTGAAAGAAAGAGCTCAGGCCTAAAAAAAACAATTAGTCTATCATTTGTTTTTAATGGTACGCAAATCCTGGGGTTTGTCTCAATTTAAAGAAGCAAATTTCAAATAAGAAAAAGTACAAAATCTCTATTCAAATAAAAGTAAAAAAATTGCCTTAAAATAATATAAGAATAAAAAAAAGTAATTTGTAAAAGGGCTAAATAATTAGTAACAGTATTACTGTGAAATTATTTGAAACTTACAGGACATAATATAAAACTAGAAAAAGTTGCATTTCCTACGAAAATGCAGTGTGGATGCTGTAAACTAGGCTGAAAATGTCAGAAACGAGCAGAAGTTGAAAGCAGAAGCTGCTAGTTAGTATGAAATAGAAGAAAACAGAAGAGATTAAATTCTTTCATTAAAACTAGCAGAAGGAAGCTAAAGCCAAAAAGAAAAACATTGCAGACATGTGATGAATTAGCAGACAACAGAAAATCTTAATGTTTGTCCAGAAAGAGCAGAATCAAGCCAAATTTGACAATATAGACTGAAAAGTAATAAATTAGCAGAATCAGAAAATAAACATAAAAACTTCGAATCTTAGGTAGCTGAAAAGAAAAAGAAGTAGCTTAAGAATAGAGACTAAAATGTTAAAGAATATGGTATTGAATGAAGAGCTTAGTGTTAAATCGGTTGTAGAAATGTCAGGAATCAGCATAAAACTTAGTGTCTGTTTGTCAACATACAGAAAATTGTGTAGCCTTGACTTGCCAAAGCCAAGGAGGACTGTGAGAAACAGACAAATGAGAGAGAGAGGCCAATAGAAAGTCAGCTGATACCATTTAAAAAGCTGAAGTGAGCTCCACACTACTAGTGTTTCAAAATACTCGTTGAAATGTAGAAAATAAATGTAATTTAAATAGAAAAAGTCAATTAAAATAGATACTTACTGACCATAAAACAATATTGTAATGGTTAACACATTATACACAAGGGTTGAAATGCCATTATGTTAATGTAGAACAATCTACTTTAGGTTTTAAGAAGTGTAAGTGTTGTGTGTATGGGGGGGGGACATAATTTCACTATAGTTGATTTAACATCCACGTTTCCATCCCTCTAAACAAAGTCCTCATAAAGCTGGTCAGCCAAGAGAGAGTGTCTGTGTGTGTGTGTGTATGGGGGGGTGTGGGTGTGTGTGGGGGGGTGGGGGTGGGGGGGGGCTAACATATGTGCAGAGTCAGGGTTAGGCCTTATAAATGAGCGGGAAGTCAATAAAAGTCTATGTGAGGTTCCCACAAGGATAGTGTGACACGTGTGTTTGTGGGGGTTTTTTGTGTGTGGGGTGAGTTGGGGCGGTGGGGTTTGGGGGTGTACATAGGTGTACTACATATATATTTGATTTATTATCCGTTCCTTGAAAACAAAGTCCTCGTAAAGATCATAAGATATGAGTGTTGGTGTGGCCATTTGTGTGAATGGGGGGTGGACACATGTGCACAACATACTCTGGTAGTGGTATCCTTCTGGGTTCTGCAGCAGTCATTGTTAATTTTAATGGCCTGGAGATGCTTTACATAACCCAGTCCATATCAGTATAAACATCATGATTTTTTTCCCCATTGAGATCTAAAGTGTTTCTTTCATTTTTTTTGAGCAGTGTATATATAAATAATTAGAATAGGCTATCAACTTTCTTTTTCATTTTTTTATGTTTTATTTTTGTAACAGTTGAGCCGATGATAGTGAGAATTACTAGTACACAATTCGAAACAGATTAACACTACAGTTTCTTTAAAATTGAACCTCCATGCGATGCCCCGGCTAACCCTAACTGCTTTGCTTTGCCTTGCTCATAACTCACTTACCTTGCCAAAGCACTTAAAACCAACAACCAAGTTTTACACACAAACTAAAACAGCACAGCAAATCACAAACCTGCTAGCAGCAACACATTCCCAAAACAAGCATCTGTTTAACTACATAAAACAAAAGCAGCATTTACACTGAAAGAACATAATTCAACAAGTTGACATCTAATCATATTTACATTAACACAATTGTTAAATGTTAGCAGGGTAGGACACGAATCAATTGTTAAAGTACCAAAATATGATTAAGTATATGCCAAAACCTGTAATTTTTTTTACAGTGTATCATTTTTTTTCAGTTATGACAACTTCTTATGAATTTCTCTGTAAACAACAAACTACATTAGTTGGTAAATCAGCTTTTTTCTTCATGTTACCGACACTTTCTGGGGAATTTTCATGACCCATATGCAGAAAACCAGTGTGACACAGGAAACCATTCAAATTGTTTATTTCAATTACTACTTTTCTTGAGGCTGCAGGGTATGAGGTAAGATCACTGCCAAAATCAACTTGTAAACTAAAGGGCA
The DNA here is from genome assembly GCA_034780135.1 of Jordanella pulchra. Classification (NCBI taxonomy): domain Eukaryota; kingdom Metazoa; phylum Chordata; class Actinopteri; order Cyprinodontiformes; family Cyprinodontidae; genus Jordanella; species Jordanella pulchra. The sequence goes on along the minus strand of JAUZNJ010053719.1, from coordinate 1,041 downwards.
GTTGTGTGCATATTAGTCAGAATCGTGCATAACACATATTTGTAAACTCAGTGATTGCAAGACAAATTAACACAGATCAAATAGTTGCGACTTCAATAACTAATAAATACAAATTTCAAGTTTTAAATATTTGCTTTATTCTTCAGGAATACAAGCAGAAGCAGCTGTTTGTGAATATGGATTTTTTTTCTTTGAGAAATTCACAGCAGTGGCCTGACATGATGGGTTCCAAGGCTGGTTAATGGAGCACAGAGTGCTGAGAGCGCCAAGGTGACGGACCAGGAAGCTACGGAGCAAAGACAGGTAAAATGTTTCATAAAGAATGCTTCTACTGTGGGTCAGTTTGTCATTTTAAAACCAGTTTTTACAATGATTAAACTGATAATCATTGTATTTTTTCACATTCCAAATTAGATAAGTCTTTTCTTAATTGATGGTATTCAAACTAATCAGGAAATAAATGTGTGATTTTGCATGATAAATACTGTATGTTTAATTATGTTTCTATGGCTGAGCAAGTATCTGTTCACAGGTTGAAAATAAAAGACAAATCCAAATTTCACTACTTTCAAAATTAGTTACATTTCAAAACTGGTTATAATTTTTATTTTTTAAAGAAATCAGCCAGCCAAGGTTCAATAAGACAAAATGTGTGCAGTAGACTCAAGCGATATGCCTGCACGTTGCCTTGGCAATGGTGGTAAACTTTTGGTTTAAAACAAAAAAAAGTCAGCTTATCTAATTTGGAGTGTGAAAAAATACAAAGAAAAACTGATTTTAAAATGACAAACTGACCCGCAGTAGAAGCATTCTTTATGAAACATTTTACCCGTCTTTGCTCCGTGGCTTCCTGGTCCGTCACCTTGGCGCTCTCAGCACTCTGTGCTCCATTAACCAGCCTTGGAACCCATCATCAGGCTGCTGTTGTGAATTTCTCAAAAAAAAAAAAAAAATCCATGTTTTCAAACAGCTGCTTCTGCTTGTATTCCTGAAGAATAAAGCACATATTTAAAACTTGAAATTTTTAAACTTGAAAACTTG